>VYXH01000960.1:109066-121550 GCA_013397275.1 Burhinus bistriatus | reverse complement strand
CTCTGAGAATTCCGTGATTCCATAAGTCATATTTTTTATTTTGATCCCTTTATCAAATCTTAACAAATAATAAGTAACAATAATAATTGCGTCCCCATAGTACATTCTTAAAAAAGGAAAAACCACATTGAGCCAAAAAAAATAAAATAAAAAAAAAATTGAGAAGTGTCAGCAGTGAGAAAATCAGAAGGGAAATCACACGACTACTCCTATGGCAATGGAAAATGCTCTTGGAAAAGGATGAGCTATAGGGATATACTTCCAGCCAGAAAAGAGGGTGCAAGAAGCCAAGAAGTAAATAAATTGGAAACAGGAACTAAATTTGCCAGTTTGCTATCAAAATTATTTTTAACTATTTTTCTTCCAGAGTGTTTTATGTCACATTTTTGTTTGTTTCCCTTTAGTTTATTTTTTCCTTAAAATATGACACAATCCATTTTTTGTAGTAATTTATTTTGGTTTGGTTCTTAAAGTAGGAGCCATATCACTTTACTAAAGGTATCTGAAAGCTTGGTATTTAGTCTAAATTAGTCTGTAGGTATCCTTTGGAAATCAGAGATTGCACCTCTGTAAAACAGTTGACCTGACTTGTCTTAGAACACAGACATTCATCCCCTGTATGGAAAATGAATTCTCTATGAACTCCCTTTATTAAAATAAAATAATTTTTAAAAGTTATATTGTTAGCTCAACATAAATGGTAATTTAAGTTTCTAAACCTGGGTGCTGCCTGGTCAGCATTTATGTGTGCCAACATTTTTCATTCTGATTGATGTTGGATGCTGATTAGCCATTTACAATATCCTCATGTCTTCATTCAGGCTAATAGCAAATGACTGAATTATTTCTTGCCAGCGGCAAGATGGAGAGAAAAGAAGGGGGTGTTCTTTAGACAACGTAATGCAGTGATTATAACATGCTGACATAAACTGCTCATTTATGAGAAAAGTCAGGAGAAGGTGCTTCACAAGAACTGCCCCACCAGATTTGGGAGGTACATTGTTTCTTCTGGATTATGGAATGTAGATGTGTTCAGTAGGCAATACCCTAAAATGAAAGAACTAACCACTAGCATCCAGAAAGATCGCTAAATTATTTAACCCTGATTATTACTGCATTTGAAGCAGCTCCAAAAGTCTTAGTATTTGCTTTAGTTATTCCCTTTTACACAGTGAATGCTCATTAATCATCTTGTTATGAAGTAGTAAGACTGATGCCTGTTTTCTGCAAAAAAAAAGGCTATATAGTTTATGTAATTTCACACATATCTCTAACATACATTTACTATCAAAAGTAAACAATCATGGATATCTATGTACTGCTTTTAAGCACAGCTGTTATCCAGACTCCATTGACCTCATCTATATTAATGAAAATTTTAAAAGGATCTCCAGAGTAGGGCTTGCATTTTTATTTGAATACATTGCAGTAGAATGCATGCTTTTGGAGCATAAAAATGTCTTGATCGGCAGAGCTTCAGCTGAAAACTTCGTGTGACAAATCAAAGGGGTTAAGGGCTGAAATTCATGACGTTTTCAAGAGAAAAACAAAATTCAGAGAACTTTTTTGGGGGATACTAAAGATACTAGAAATACTAATAAACTGAGGATAGATAAGATAGAAGACAAAAGATGTTAAGTTTGGTTAACAAAATGTTAATGTTAATAAAAAAATGTGAAATTAAACTATATTTCTGATATACTGTATTCTTATGAATCTTTCCAACAGCACATTAAAAATGTTTGTTGACTTCTCAATGCGTAACTTACATATTTATTAGTGTTTCATATGTCAGGAAATGCTGTTCTTATCCAGGTGCTTAGAAGATCTACTGCTTTCTCGTGCCTTTTGTTTGCTTGTTTTTCAGTGCGAATTAAAATCACAAGAAGAATTTGTGTTGATTGTAAAAATTATTGTTATGTTCCTGTAGGGTTTGAAAAAAACCAAAAAAGAACAAAGCAAAACAAACCAAAAAACCCAACCAAACTCACAAACACTATAGTTAAGCACCTGTTAGTGTTTATACACATTTTCTGTGGTGAAATTTTATTTGGCATGTAAGTTTCTATCCCAGGGGCAGTTTGTACTTCAAGTTTAAAAGCAAACCACTTCACATGTTTTTGAATGACATGCCTGTAGAAATGAAGTTCTCAACAGTTCCACCTATTTTCTGGAAATGGAAATTAAAGACAAATTTAAAATGGTAGGTTGCACATATGCCTGCATGTATCTTCAGACAGATATTCCTTATGCTGGCTCAGGATTTATTTTAATTAAAATATGAAATCAAAGATAATTCAGAAGATTAAGTATCTGCACAGGGTAGCAGGGAGATGAGAAGGGAAGAAAAGAAAGTTTTAGTACATTTATAAAGAAAAGAATAACTACAGACTGTCATATTATCTTTATTAAAGATAGCTGACATGTGATTTGTGTTCAGGCTGTGTATTCTTATTAATCATAAAACAAAGTAATAAAAGACATCTAAATAAATATCTCATTTGAAATACTTAAAACGTACATTATGCAAGATCAGCCATATGTATTTGCAGTTACCATGACTATGCATACTAATCTGCATACCCACATTCAAATGGATATGTCCAATTAATTAAATGTCATTTAACTCAGTGTTCATTTTACTGATAAACATACAATCAAATATTTTCATAAAGAAATGCAGATTAAGGTTAATGTTATCTGTTAGCATCCGTCCTTGATGGCATATTGTTTTCTAACCAGTTTACTCCAGAAGAACAGAAAATCAAATTACTTCCTGTATTATTCTGAATGAAAAGCTAATTTCCCTACAGCTTCATCCAGTCCCCACCATAACTGTGTAGCTTAGTTGTTAAAATTAACTTAAAATATATCAAACAAATTTAATTATACACTTGTATTTTAACAAACGTACCTTTTTTGTGTGCGTTATTCTCTCCTTAAAAAGCAATATGGAAAGCAGTTTAACTTTCTGTAATTTTAGATTTTACCAATGCATAAACTTGGCTCAGCATGCATATCAGAATTAGCTATTACCTAACTGGGCCAGATATTGCTAACATTGTAAACACTCAACACTTACTGAAAAGCCAAACTGGAACTGTGGGGGAAGATCTGCACAGAAAACCCGTACTAAAATCTACTGCAAATCTGTGTTCTTATTAGGAGTACCAGAGCTGAACAATTGAAATACAGGGTTGCATGACAAATGTAGCTATTTTAGGTTCACCTCACTTTTGAAGATATTTATATTTTAAGTTAATTTCAGCAAGCAATCTTACTGCTGTAAACTGGACTTATACAGTGTTTGTCTTTTTTACCGGACAACATATGTTTGAACTATATCCTGATGCTTGATCTTATTCTATTCACAGGATTTGGAGGATTCTTTATTTCCTTTTTGGATTGCTAGAATGACAGTGAAGTAATGGCTGATTTTATTATCTGTTGAAATAATCAATTAAGTAATCTGGAAAACTCTAATATTGTGTAATGACTCAGATCAAAAAGACTTTTGCAAGCCTTTATCTCGATACAAGCAATTATGATAAAACTAATAGCTTTGATTTCAAAGTGGTAAGTCGGAGGATCCAAAGATTCTTTCTGCAGGCTGCTTTCATGAGTCCACCTCAGCTGAAGGAAGTCCCACAGTACCCTAACACAAACATCTGAAGACTGTAAGCACAGAAGAAGGTCACAATTTATTTAAGAATTTCAGGGAAAATTTCTCCAGAGTAAATGGTGACATTAAAGACCTAGAGCAGTTATTTGTCTACAAGTAGGAAGTTCACACCCAATACCATCTGTCATAGGCAACTCATGGTCTTCAGGTTGTAGAATCATGGAACAGTTTGGGTTGGAAGGGACCTTTAGAGGTCATCTAGTCCAACACCCCTGCAATGAGCAGGGACTTCTTCAACTTAGCACTGGTAAGGCCAAACTTGGAGTGCTGTGTCCTATTCTGGACTCAGTGCAAGAGAGACATGGACATAGTGCAGAGAGTCCAGTGAAGGGCCACAAAGATGATTAAAGGACTGGAGCATCGTTCATACAAGGAGAGAAGGCAGAGAGAGCCATGACTGATCAAACTGGAGAAGAGAAGTCTCAGGGGTATCTTATCAATTTGTATAAATACCTGACATAAGTGTGTGAGGAAGATGGAGACAGACTCTTCTCAGAATGAAGAGAAAACGGAAACAAATTCAAACACAGGAAATTTTGTTTTCACTGTAAGGGCTGCCAAACGCTTGAAAAGATTGCTTGGAGAGGTTGTGCAGTCTTCATTCCTGGAGATATTCAAAACCGAGTGGTCACAGCCCTGAACCACCTACTCTAGTTCATTCCACTATGAGTAGAGGGTTTTGGACTAGGCTATCTCCACAAGCCCCTTCCAACCTCATTCATGCTGTGATTCCATGGATCTATGGAAACAACAAGAGTGTGTTTACTCCAGAATATTTTCCCACTCCAAATCCCCCTCCTTTCAGAAAGCCAACATCAAAGTACTTGGCTAGAGATAAATCAAAGTCAAAAACATAATTTCTTTTTTGCAAATAAGTAAAATGTAATGTTTCAGGGAGAAGTAAAATATTCTTCCTATATAAAAGAGAACGAGACAAGTAAAGTACTCCAAAAGTGACAAAAAAATAATTGTGTTCTGATTTAAATAAAAGTAAACTACACAATGTAATTCATTATTTAATGCTTGCTGAACCTATTCTAAACTGGTTTTGTATTTTAATGAATGGTACCTTTATGCTGATACTATATTCTTTATCAGGCAGTCTTTCAGAGAGGTTAGAGGTGATGTAAACTCCTTTGATATGGAATGGCCAAAATTTTCCTTTTTATTCGAATGTATATAATTTTCTGAATATTTTTTCTTTTAGACTCAGAAAACTAATTTTGACTTGAAACTAAATTGCTTTGGAATCACAGATATAATTTGGTAGTTATTGTATGAATATAATTCTGTCCCTGAAATTATTTGCAATGGTATTAAAAATCTTTCATTAATACTGCTTATTAGGAGATTATGCTTAAAAAGCTAACGTGTATCATTGAGGAAATAAGTATAGAGTAACTTGTCAGAGCAACATCAAATTTGGACATGAAATGCCTACAAATGGGATATTTCAGAGTCTTGCAGAGAAAATTGGAAACTTAGTATGCTTCTCACTCTTTAAATCCCATAAGACATAAACATTTCTTGCTCAATTAAGGTTCCTGCCATAGCAAAAAAGACTTTTGTAGAATAAATTTGTTCGGTTGCTGTAATAAGTGATTCTAATAGGATGTAGCTGGGAGTCAAATGTATTACCTAATTATGGTGTGCAGACATTGTTATATAGTGTTTATTACACATTAGTTTATTTTATTTAAATGGTAAAAGTTTAACAAGGGGAAGGACTCTCTCATTTTCCCTTTTCTACATAGAATATTAAAATATTAAGCTATAATAAAGTCTGAACAGTATTTTAACATTTCCTCCAAAATTTAAGCTATTTTATTATAAATATAACATGAAATTAGTATTGAGTTAATGAATTGCCCTCCCTGTATCTGAGATAAAAGCACGAAATTTGAGGCAGAGGTCTTCTGTTGTTTTGTCAAGGTGTGAGACTTTTTGATAAGAAATAATAAGAAAATTTAAACCTCAACCTATACATTAAAGAAAGTGTCTGCAGCTTTTTTCTCTAACCTTGGGATCTACATGTGTTCTTCTCACTTTCAAAATACAATGCCATCTGTATTTCGTTCTTCTCAGAAGAATATCTAAAACCAAAATGAAAAAGTGAAGGTCATTAATTTGACTAATTCAGGAAAAAGTATTTATAATTGAAAAGACATTTTTTACTGAAATAAGGTATATATACTAAGCTACAGCTATATATACCAAGCTACAGCTACTTTGATTTTAGATATAATTATGAGCTATGATACATTTTAAGTATAGCTGGGAGAGGTGTCACAATTTGGGACGTCTTCTCTTTTTTCCTTTAATTTTCAAGATAATAAATCTAAAACAAGAAACATAATAAAGAACAGCACTAAACGTCTGTTTTTGAAGTGCTTTATTTCCAAAACCAGCCCCTCCAAAAGAGTTACCTTGTTTAGCAATATATTGTTTACCAAGTTTGTATGATTTAGACTGTGTGTATTTCTTTTTTGAGACCCATGAGCTGCACCTCTTGCCTTAAAGATTTGGTTCTTTTTCCCCTCTGGTATATAATGTTTTACCAATTAATGAACGTGACTAGATAATTCTTTCCTCATCTAAGCCCTAATCCATTGTGGAGCTTCTTTAGTATGACCTTCTGTGGTTCTCAGAGAAGCCTCTGAAGGAAATAGATTAAAACTGAGAACATTTTATGAAAAATAAGGAAAATCATAGCAGAAAGTCCATATACCTAAGCTAATAACTAGTTGAAACATTTAGACCTAGAGGTACGCTCTCCTCAATACTTGATTTAAGAGAATGAGGCATACCATGTTTTATGCAGTTTCATGTGTGAACTATATGTTAATGTATTCATATATACATAAAAACATAACAACTCCAATGTTGTGTCAGAGCAAAGATCCGTTTAAGCCACCATCAAATCTTCAACACAGCCAATATTGCATGCTTAGAGAAAGCATATGAAATATATGAAATAGGAAAGATAAAGAATTTCTATTGGATAGTCTCTTAGCTTCTGTCACTATTTCAGTACCATTACATCAATTAAAAGAAAAATTCTTTGTCCCACTTAACATCTAACATAGCTAAAGTCCTACCACAGACTACCTGAACCTCTTTTACCTGCTTTCCATGATATGTTCACTTGGTCCTATGGAGATTGCTCCACAATTAACCAGATGAATGAAGGGGAAAATGACTTTATGATATCTGACTTCACTGAGGTGAATTATGTATCCTAAAAGATTTAAGTAATTTCTATTGACTCTCAAAAAGTCTTACTTGTTTTTTTTCACGTGAAAATAAAGGACATTATAAAATGTATTATTAAATATACTTTTGTTAATCTCTCCCCAATGTAGATCAGCGCTAAAACATTAATAAAAAACATAGATGGATCAGTTTATTTCCCTTAGAAGTATAATCACTGGACTAGAAGGCAAGTTTCTGAGACTGCTTGGTAGAAGAAAAAAGAATGAGAAAAAGCACCATGTGTCTATCTGCAGGAATTCGGAAAATGTTATTGCAATCTAACTTATTTTTCCATTTACCTATTTTACTGAATTGGAGTCTAGGAACATATACAAGGATTCCTGTCCTAGCATCAACAGTTATCTGGAAAGCATTGCTCAAGACACAGTGAATAAAGGTGAAGTTATCCTGAGACTTTAGAGTGCATTTCTAGCATTTACACCTTATAACCTGTACGTTCTACAACAAATCATATCTTCATACCTTTAAGAATCTGTGCCTTATCTCCCCATGAAGCCACATTATTTTTAGAAAGACAACATAAATGACTCTTGTGGTACCAAAATACTGGTTATTATTAACCAATAATTTAAATGGTTAATTAAATAATTCCACATAAAATGAAAGCAGAAGGAAGGTATCTTCTAGATTGTAAGTTTTTTGAAAAGCTGTATTTTTCAAAATCTCAGACACGAAATGGTGATTAAGTACCTGACATGTTTCATTATTTTAAAATCTTCAAGGTGGAGGATGACAGAATTGTGAGTAGAAATCATTGTCTAAAGATACAAAGGATTCCTGCTGTCATAGAGATACAAAATTGAAAACTTTTTTTTAAATCCTGAAATAAAAAAAGGAAACACTTTTATGCTAGATTCATACATATCAAATTACTTCTAGAGAAAATTTTAATTTTATAAAGCTTACAAACCTTGAAAATATGATCCTATATTGATAGTGATGACAGAATGTTGATTATAGTGTTGTGACTGTGACCTTGCAATTACTGATGCCACATACACCAGCTGTGATGAGTATCTGTGAACATGAGTTGAGCTCCTGCCAGACTACGAGTGGGACATGGCATTTTGCAGTCTATACCAGTGTGCTACCTACTGACAATTAAATATTTTGTGTTTTACCTTTTTGTTTTACTTTTTTTGTTTGTTTTATATATAGTTTGTCCCAGTGATGAGTTCAATTGTACCAAATGGTAGAGTATTAAATTGGCAACTTATAGCTAAAATTTTCACATATATGGGCAGAGATATCTATGTAGCCGCATATGTTTCTGCATATGTCTTGGCACAGTGTCAAAACTTTAGCCAGTGTCTATTGCTTTGAAGCTAAGATAAATACTGATTTTGAGAAGAGAGGAAATTGAAGTCATAAGCATTGACCCATATTCAAACTGTTAGATTGTAACTACAGATTAAACTCCTCATGAGTGCATCATGAGTGAAGCTGGTTTTCACTGTTTCAGAGAAACAAATTTGTAGGGTAGAAAATGAACAAAAAGACTTGCCTTTTTGATGCCAGTTATTGAACAACAAGATGTGCATACGCTTTATGATTTACACATGGTAAGGTGATACAATGAGTCATTTTGCATAGTTGAACTCAATGACTGTATTTATCCTACTGGAATTGTACCATCTTCTGAGGAGTTACTTGAAAGTGGAATTTGTACTTTTGTTTCTTGTAACAATACGAGTTCTTTAATATTTCGGGGTTTTTAGACACAAAATTGTTCTGCACACCAGGTAACTTTGGGAGTAAGGAGAACAGTCTGCTTCTTACAGTCTATTTGTTTATTTGAGCTATTGTTTGTTTGTCTGTTTATGACAATTATTATTCTTGGAATAAATGAACACTGAATACATTATATTCTAACCCTTAGAGCTTTGTACATTATGGGGTTTATCTGTAAAGTTGCAAACAAACCAAATTTAAATATTGCACCAATAAAAGTAATCCAGCTTGACTGTTTAAATTATTTGTGCAACTACAGTACATGCTCTCATGATTGTGTTTACTTGTAAAATATTACCATACAAAATCAAAGAGACAATTAAATTTTACAAATGTGGGAAAATATATTACCAACATGACATTGTAATTTAGTGACAGATATTGTATGGTAACATTGTAATGGCCCACAGCCAGTGAATTTTTCTGTGCAGATGGTCCCTGCACCTGCAAGCTATTGGAAGGTACCATTTTTTGAAAGCTATGTTTAGATCTCATGAGAAGGCCTTTTTTGAATGTTAATGCAATGCCCAGAAATTCTGGCGTGTAGCAATTATTTCTACTATGATGAGACTAAGTTTTGTTTATTCCTCTATAAAGAAAAGATCATGGTGGAAACCTGCATTGCTAAAAGAATAAAGCCTTAACAGGCTATAATATGTGAGGATAATTAAGGAATTGGTTGAATTAAAAAATAATGTCCCAAATACTCCAGTGGTTTGCATATTGCACCATCACCGACACCTGTTCATATTGGGTTCAGCATGGATGTTACGTGCTATGCTTCTGCTTTGTACCAGCTATTTGAACTCATTTGGCAAAAATTTCAGTTATTAGATAACAATATTTAAAGTGAAGAAAATCATCTTTAATGTATTTCAGAAAAACTTTATTGTTACATTGTAGTATTATTTCTGTATGGGCAATGTTATTAAAAAATACAACTCTAGTTTACAAAGTGTTTACAAATCTATCACATATATGAACTCCCATTTTAAAATCTACGGAGAGTGTATTCACCTATATTTTATACTTAGCTATGCCGTAAATCTGCAATGAGAATGACGTAACTGTTTCATATATGATGCTCATATAATACTGTAAAAAAAAATATTTGGTAAAATTAGTAAGTGATCTTTCTTCTAACAGTCAAATTTGATTGTGTTTACTTTAGCCATTTTTCTCTTTTTATGCATTTTGCCCATTTTTTTGAAGAAGGGGAATTAGCAAATTGTGTACGACAAAGTAATTTATTTGATAGCAGTTACTGAAGAGTGGATTTTAACCTTGTATTCAAAATTTACACTTTTATATGTGAAAAATTACTACAAAAGTAACTATTCAAATATGAGGTGCTTTTTTCAAGTGGTGACACATACTTTTAAAGATGCTTTCCTTCATAGAATGATGCTTTTATACAGTTTAAAATTATGAAAAGCATGTTATCAAATTTCTGCACTTCTAAAATGATTATATGCTCTTTCCAGGGTACTTTGAAAATGTATTAAATGAGTTCAATGCTAATTATCATTCTCACTTTGAATGTTAGTATGTTTTATTCATATATCTTAAAGTTGGTGGAAATAAGGGATAAGTAGGTAGTCAGCAAGTCTTCTGGTAATATTATGATTTTCATTCCCTAAGCAAAGAATGCAACTGCAGTTTTGTTAAAATGATTAACAAGATTATATGCCTCCATTCTCATCTGAGAATGGCATTTGTCATTCGAAGATCAACCGAAAAAACCTAGCAGAACCCAAAATATGGAGAAAAAAAAATAAATACAACCACTGAAAATCATCAGTCTCAGATCCAAAACACCATAGGCTGATCTTTCTTTGCTGGATCAAAAGTCATGGAAGAAAAGAACTAGACAAATGAGGACTCTGAAGGATTTGAGAAGGTCCTGCTACTCACAATTGAACCAAGTACCTTTTCAACTGACACCAGTGCTTGCAGAAGAGATTCCTGAAAGGGCATAAACACATAGACAACATTTAGGTAGCAGCAGCAAAATCGATGAGGCATTATCTCTGAATCGTTTGCAAGCTATTTTTATAGATCATCACACTGAGACAAAGTTTATGAGGTGTATTCCAAAGGTCTGAAAATCTTGGTGACAATCAGAAACTCTGCTGCTCATACTCCACACTATTTGTATGTTGCAGGCCAACAGTCATGAAGAGATCAGTCAGATCAATGACAAAAAGCACATAGGTAGATAGATTTCAGCTTTGGAATCATATGAACAAATGAATTTATGATCAGTTGACATAGAAAGCAACCAGATCCATGCTGACCAGAGGGAAAGCTATAATCCTACACGTACCCAGAAGACAGCACTTATGGATCCAGGTTGTTATAGGCGTTAGTGCCTGGAACACAAGGTTTAAAATAGCAGGGAAATTATGTTAAATCACAGCAGATTAACCTGCTTAAAGTCCAATTAAAGGATAACCTGATAACTGTTCAGCAGTTATATACAAGTGCATTGGCACAAAAGTAAAAAAATGTGAAGCTCTCAGCTGAAGATTTGGGCTGACGTATGTTGGCCCTCAGGGTTGAGTATACAGACAGTTTCTTAAAGGATGCATAAAATTTTTGTTTATCTTCAACTCAGATAAACAGAATTACACGTCTTTTCTGTAGTTTGATTACTATTTCTTTGCTTTTTGGAGGTTAACACAAGTATACTAGTCTATTCTGCAAGCAGAGTTTATCGTGATTAAAAGCAACTGCTTACAAGATGCAAAGTGCTGAACAAATGCTGGGATATGAAAAGAACGTATAAGTTTGTGTCATTATTAATTTATTCTCTTTTTTTAATTTGCATTGCTTGTTTCTTGTGCAACAAATTAGCAGGAGGACTTAAGTCCTGTTTTGTGCCTAAATCCAAACTCAACCCTCTCAGACTTCACATAGTTACTGTCTTTAGCCTTTTAGATACCTGTGTTCAGATTCATGTAGAATCTGAAACATTAACAGTGTAGATATTTTCTTCTGACTTCCAAGAAAATGGTAGTCCTTTTGAATGCCTGTAATGCAGGTCCCTCTTCTTTTTTTTTTTTTTTTTTTTTTTTTTTTTTTTTTTTCTCAGTTAAATCAAATGGTAGTTGATTTAATTACTACTTATTTTGGATCGACTACCGTTTGTTGCAGTCAGCAGTTTGTCAGCAGTCTGTGTTCTCAGGTGGAAGCAGAATAACATTGTTCCTATCATCATCAGTCTTCAAAACTAAAATTTTGGCTAGAATTTGGACCAATGCCTGCAGCTGAATTTTCTGTGTGTAATAATAAATGGAGTGATGCTGAAAGCATGAACAAAGTGAACATAACAGTCTCATTCAAGAAACAGGATTGAAAACTCATCTATATATTTTGAAGTCTCATCATAAAAAATACATTTAGATACAATTATTTTTTTATAATGAAATTGCAAACAGGTTGAGACATTTGAGTTTATCTTTGTAATTGACTGAGGTACGGCCACCATTTAATTGCACCTAGTTTGGATTTTTCATGCATTTTAATTTTTCCATTTATTTTAGTCTCCTCTACAGTGGACTTCAATGAAGATAGTGAAAAGATATCTTATTTCTGACCTCATAGTTACATAATTTATGTTATCATTCCCTGAATTTAAAAATAGAGATATTTTATTTAAAAAAAAGGAAAATCAACTCCAACTTATTAATTTGTAGTTAACAAAAATGATAGAATTTAATGGTATTCTTGGAGTTTTATATTATGAAAAATGAAATATCAAGGGAAGGAAATATTCTTAACTTTTTTTCTTTTTTT
>VYXH01000960.1:47571-109028 GCA_013397275.1 Burhinus bistriatus | reverse complement strand
TTTTTTTTTTTTTTTTTTTGCATTGCATGAATCTAACAGATAACTGGGAGTACCACCTGAAAACTTTTTCTAAAAAACTTTACTGTACTATCTGGAACTTTAAAAGAAATAATTAGACAACCTTAGTTTTTTTTATAGTCCTCTTTATTATTTATTTATGACTATGTGCAAGTCTTACATTTGTGCTACTCTATACATTAATTGATACAATGCTATGATGTATACAGGAGAAGAAAAGTGCCAGAAAACCACACCAATGAAGGTCTGTATTCTCCCACTGAAATCAAAAGGAAAGATATTTGTTTAAAAGGGATATATAAGACCTAATTCACCTTTATGAACTCATAAAAAATAATATTCCTAAATGAAACCTCTTCTTGACAGTATGACTCATATTTTAATGTTCTCCTGAGAAGTTTAATTATGATTTTGAAGATTAAATAGGAATTAGTTCAAATTGCATTGTCATTACACTGCCCTTGAACTTTTCCAGTTGTGACTACAATGTTTTTAATTATTTACAAACACATTTTTTTTCTTTTTATCAAGCAATCAGAGAACGTATCACTTTCCTCAAAATAGAAACACAATACAGATTTTACTGATGCAAAAAATCTGGCAAAGAAATGGGAGAGAGAGAAAATTATTTTTGCAAACATTATGCTGTTTTCTTCCCTCCTGCCCCACAAACACTTTGTAACAAATGACACCATAATACAAGTTTTGTCTATAACCTCTACACCTCTTTTTTCTCTGTAGTCCTGGCAAAGAGGGGAGCAGACTGAGATGTCAAGTAAAAGGTATTGCAGAAGCTGCCAGTCACAAAATAGTTTCTGTGTGATTGCATGCACTTTGTACTAATTACTAGAGCTGGCTAGGAATTTTCTGCAGGAATTATTTTGTAATATAGAATATTATTTCAGTGTGGTACAAATTCCATAGAAAATTTCAGTTAAAACCACCTTTTTCAAATAAAATCAGTGATGGGAATAAGAAAGTAATACTGACAAGGCAAACAGTCAGGAGATGAGATTGACAGGGAAGTATATGAGACAGAACAGAAAGGCCGAATGGCCCAGCTTTTCATTACTTAACCTGGCTGCCTGTCTACCTAAGCCTGAAAATTGGTTCATTTTGAAACTCTGAATGTCCAGCTTTCACAAGTTCATTGCTCAAAGGCACTAATCAAAATTATAAGTCTCTTCATAAAGCAAGACAGCATTCCAAAGAAATCCCTAGCTGGAATTTTTGAGAAATTGTTATTTTTAATATGGTGGGGGATTTTTTTTTTTTTTTCCCCAGAAAGCTTGACATATTTCATTGAAAAGAAATTCTGTTCCCCAGTTATCTTCTGCACAGATATGTCTATGTAGTCTTTCAAACATATGTAGTGCTATGCAGCCATCTGAGGCAACTGAAGGCAGGCTAGCTCAGGCACCAAAAGTTGTACCACCTATCTTACGTGGTGTGCCACCTAGACCACTGCAGATTATTTCTCAAGATATCTTTGCATTTAGAAGCCTACATTACTTCATGGGGAAGTAACTCTCTAGAGATAGCCCATGTAAGTCTGCATGACATTGGTTTGTTCAGCTTGTTCAATTTTGAAGTATTTAGGACAAGCAAGTAATTCAGAATGATAACTTAGATTTGTAAAAAGAAGGTTCAGGGGTCTTGGTGTTGATAATTGCTATTAGCCCACATTTCGCTATTTATTGCTTATAATATGCTTCTGGGCTTATTGCACCCTCAAAAAATGCAAGTGAAAATTCAGACCTTACCTTAAGATGTTAAGAATTTGTGTGCATATAGCTGCATCTATGCTACAAGGTAGTGTAAAGATACCAGAGTTAGCTGTAAACAAAGCTATCTTGTGTATTGGGAACAATCTAGTTTGGCACTACACTGAAAAGCATGGCAATTTAGTCAATATTGAGGTTGCTGCTGCTGCAGGTAAATTGCTCTTGATATCTAAACTATCTTATTTATGGCTAGCCTGTGTGTCTCCGTACATTTCTGCCTCTGTAGAGCAGATACACCCACAGAGCAACTGAAAAAGTTACAAAGGATCTGAAGATAGTGTTAGCAAGAAGTGAAAAGTAAGGGCTTTATTTTTTCATCCAAGCTTTGGGATAAGCAACTTCTGAATGTTTGTAAGCCACCCCTCTCTCTCTTTTTTTTTTTTTTTAACCACCATTTAAAAAATTGTAATACTTCTTTTATTTTCTGTTAGCTTTTTGTATGCCATTGCTTTAATCACTAGTTTCTATTTCCTGGCTTGTCAGTATGATGCTAATGCAATTAAAGATATTCATCCTTGCAAAATATATGTTGTAATATTAATGTATCTAATTGTAAACAGCATTGGGAAGTGTCTTACATCAGAAAAGCAGAAAGGATTATGAAAAAGGTGCAAAAGAGAAGAAAAGGGAAAAATATAAACAGCTGTGCACACCAGGACATTTCCTGCTTTTGTACTTCGGAAGAAAAAGATATGGCCTGATACAGAGATTTCACTGCGAAGTCAAACAAATTCAGTCAGAAAACTGTGATTTCTTTTTTCACCTAACAATTCAGAGGACTCCTCACTATTAGTTACCTTAAAATAAATGTTCAATAAATTTCTAAAATAGTATTTCATAACTAAAGTTCAAGTAATTTTCCATTGGTTTTTGTGCCTGAAAGCCTAAAATGCAGATAAAATTTCAAATTGTAACTTTCAAATTAATTTAATTAAATGGAGAGCTGATTCAAAACTGACTACCAGCCAGCTGAATATAGATGTATATTTGCAGCAACGATTCAACGGTGAATTCAGTAAGCAGAAGTTTTTTCCATTGAATTGGAGATTTTAAGCAAGACCTCAATGTATATAATTTTCCAACATGTGCTTGAAAATAGTAAACAGAGACTAAAATTTTCCTCATTTTAAAATTGTAATGAACTTTTCAGTCAGATTTAGTTACAAATTGTTTCCACCTCAAAGTGAAAGTGACTATAAATCTGTACATATATGTTCTTAATGTGGCATCTCTGAAGCATACAAGTGGAACTAGCACGGATGTCTACTATGGTAGCAAAAGACTACAAATATGGGATCCCGCTCTCGCTCTGAAATCTTTAAATTTCGTAAAAATATAGAATCATAGAATAGTTTGTTTTGGAATGGACCTTTGAAGGCCATCTAGTCCCAACCCCCCTGCAATGAGTAAGAACATCTTCAACTAGATCAGCTTGCTCAGAGCTCCGTCCAACCTGACCTCTAATGTTTCCAGGGATGGGTCATTTACCACCTCTCTAGACAATCTGTTCCAGTGTTTTGCCACCCTCATTGTAAAAGTTTTTTTCCTTTCAGCTGGTGTTAATCTACCCTTTTTTTGTTTTAAATAATTAACCCTTGCCCCATTGCAACAGGCCCTGATAAAAGGTTTGTCCCCATCTTTCTTATAACCTCCTTTAAGTATTGAAAGACCACAATAAGGTCTCCCAAGTAGCTGATTTCCTCAGTAGCTGATGAGTTTTAAAGGTTTGCTATTAAAGATTCACTATAGCTATATAAGCACCAAAGCAGACTTCTTAACAGCTATCTCACCAAAACAAAAACAGAAATGTCCTCAACCTCTGCAGTTGTCAGGGGATCAGCATTGCCTTCTAGGGCCATTCTCTCAGCTGCCTACAGAAAGAGTCTGGCAAAATTATTCTTCTAATAATTGTATCCAACTTGTAGAGATAAAATTGGTCTTTGGGGCCCCTGTAACTGAAAAGTATTTCCAAGACAGGACAAGCCATTATGTGAAAAGATTGTATGTTACAAATTTGCTCTTTTTTTGATGACGCCTTGATGTTAAGGATGTGCTTATTTTCTAACTATGACCCAGATACTGATAAAGTACTACTGACATTGCTGAAACCAGGCAGGTCACAGAAGTAGTAAACTGTTGAACTCAAACTGTACAAATTTATTCACATCCTTACCCTCCAATACCATCTTTTGCATCAGCATATTAGTATGTTATAAATAAGACATGAAAAAAAAGGGGGTATTACTTAAAAAATTCTATAAGTGAAAAAGAAAGAAAGTTGTGGGGACTGATTTTGTCTTCTTTGGGAATACATTTGCTGAAAGGGCAAGAAAACAAAGTAAAAAAGAAAAAGGCCTCTGCCTAACTCAACAGAACATCAACATTCATTTTAAAAGACTGATTCTAAACTAATTTTGAGATTTCACTTGTCACAAGATAGCTTGCTTTGCAAGAACAATATTGTAGTGTTTGCTATTTTCATGTGTTACTGTCTCAAATGCAAATAGGTAAAATAGATGTCTTCAGTTGTTTTTTGCAATTGCTTCATTTCTAAATTATGCAAAGATGTGAAGAAACAGAAGGTTTCAATTTTAGTTTCGGTTCTAGGCCAAAAATCTCCAACTCTGAATCCAACTTCAACTAATTTATTCAGGGTTTGGAGAAAGAAGAGTAGAGCTTAGCTACAACGATGCATTCATCCTGTTGTAAGACGTATATATAATAAGTGAGGAAGGCAGAGAAGACTAGCACTTTGCTACAAACCTACAAACAGGCAAAAAAATCAAATCTTAAACATTTACATTAAAATATACAATTGCTATGAAATTATTGTCATATTTTTTATACACCTCAGTATATGTGCTAGTATAATACATGCGTTATGTATTGGAAACATTGGCGGAGGCAGTGTTGACCTGTAAGTTCAACTCCTACTTTCAAGGACCAAACCTGCCCTTCTTAGAGAGCTCAGGTTTACCTCTTTCTCCACTTTTCTACTCAAGGATGCAAACTGCCAAGGAGAACTGTAACATCCCACTAGAAGGCAGAGTACCATCTATATAAGCTTCCCTTAAATCTAACAACCCCACACTAAAATCAGACTTGGCTTATATCTACACGTCATGGGTGAGATTCTGCTCAATTAAATATGAGTTTTTAATGTCTGTAATGATATAGTTGACTAAATTCCCATTACGTTTAGCTTAGCTGTCCTAAAAAGCAACTGGATAGGCATGCTGTGTTAGATAACGTATTTTATCCAGCCTGGCCTCCATGTGCTTTAGATTCTGTGTATCTTTAATAGCAGTAGACACTGCAAAGGAGCAAAGTGAATTAAACAGACAAGTGCACTTGATCAGTGGAATCCTAATGAGCGAATTCTGCATCTCCATTGACTATACTGGCTAAATCTTCATTGACTCTGATGGAAGCTTAAACTTTTAGCTCACCTGTACATATTATAGAAACCAGCATTAAGGAAAAGTGGATCCCACTCCATATATGGATTGGAGGTAATGTAAGCACAAAGTTAAACATGAAGTCTCAGGTGCTTAAAAAATCTTTCCTAATATCACTCAGGTGCCCAAGGATACCATGTCTCATCTCCAGCTGGCAGTCTAGTCATCGATATATCCTAACTGCTCTGTCCTGCCTGCCAGCCACACACAGATGTCTTGGATACCTTAAAGCATCTTAAATGGTATGCTTAATCAACTGAATTGAGCTTGAAGAATCAGAAATAAGTTTGGCAAAAGTGGTGGATTTGATAGCACATTAACTAAAAAGTTACATCTTTGTGTTTGAAACAGATTGAGAACAGGGGAGAGTTTGGGATGTGCCTATTAAGGCAGTTATCCAAGACATTTCTGTGGAAGGGGAGAAAAAAATAGCCCAGCAATACCATGAGATAGTTGATTACCTAAGAACTAGCAAGCAAGCTTGAAATTTTCTATGGAGTAGGTGAAAAAGTTGAATCTTTTCCTCCTAATTAGGGAAGGAGATGTTCATTCAGAACATCTATTCTTCTTTCTAACCATCTTTAAACACGGGAGCATAAATATTTTTGTCTAATAAATTTCCAGATAATCCTGGTCCTAAGATGATGTGTGCAATGAAACAAGCTAGCTGAGACGTTGGTTCAGATGTTGTCTAAACAACAGTCATTAATTATAATTTTAATTAGGTCTTAATTTATCATTTGTAACACTGAGCTATTATTACAAATTCTTTTTTAAATAAAACTTTTTTATCCATAAATTGTAATTAATAAACCCAAGTGAGAGATAATATCATCATTTTTTTCGAGTACAAGAAATCCATCACAGGAATGCAAACTCAAGTTTGCATAGTCTGATACATCTTCCAGAATTTGCAGGAGTTGAAGGGAAAACCATGTTCCTTTCAGAGATATTAAAAACTTGATTGCATGATACTCCAGGCAACCCTGGCCCTATTTGGAGCAAGAGTTTGAATGAAGTGACCTCCAGATGCAGGGTTCTATGCTGAATAATCAGCACTGGGTAACAAGTTGCTCTGTTGAAGAGCTATATGTCTCCGGAAGCATTAACCTGAGCCTCTTTTAGAAGTATGAAGTTTGAAAACAGAGATCTTGGCTTGGATCTGGGTCCTGTTCTCTCTGTACATCCTCACAGAATAAACAAAATGTGGTTGATACTTGTCTTTTAGCTATTAGTCTTCCCAAGTTTACAATACAAGTGTGGTACTCTCCAGCAGAAATTGTTAGGGATCTTCAGAGCAAAAATGGGAGTTTGTGCAGCAATTGCTCTTGAATGAGAGCCATTGCAAGTTCAGACTTATCTGTTGTCCTGTCACGACAGCAGACGGCAGTGCACAATCAATGCTGAATTAAGTAAAATGAGTGATTAGCATTAACAAAGAGTTAGCACAGACAGAAGCAAGAATATCCTCAAACAAAGTACGTATCTAGATACTGACGTTAATCACTATGAGGTTTGACTATCTTTTGCTGTAAGCAGTTCTACCTCATAACTACAGCAAACAGTGCCGTTTTGGGAGCATTGAATTACTGTCCATAAATATTGATAAGAGCATCTGAACTTTGTCAATATCTCTATACTCTTTTGCACTTAGATCTGTAGACTCTCCCTCTCCCCAAACCAAAACAGTATTCTTGTACGTGAGGGGTTAAAAGAGCAGAGGCATTTCAACATTCATGTCTTAAAAAAAGATAGTGAGACCCTCAGGATATTAATACAGAAATATATGAAAAGTTAATTTCCAGAAGGGCAGGGCAATAAAAACAAGGTCTGTCCAGACTGTTTTTATTAATAATTTAAAAAGTATGTGTATGTGAAGTGGTTTTTAAGTAATGAGTGTTAGTCATAAATATTTAACAGTTGCTCTTATGAAATATGCCCTAAATTATGTCCAAATGTTAACAAGAATGCCTTATACTTGACAGAACAATGAAGTCCATAAATATTTCAAAAGTGCGTGTCTGACAAGTGGAAGCTGAGAAGATACTTCCTGCTCTTTGTTTTAATCTGACACCGCAACCTTCAGGTCAGTTCTTTTCAAGCTTTTTAGGAACAAAGAGCTTTCTAACCAAAGCCAGTATCAGAGCCAATAGAAGATTCCCTTTGGCATTTGTTATCAGGCAAGTACAAATTGCCTCATCAAAATCATGGGGCAAGAAATTCAAAGCATATAAGCCATGGCTCAATCCATCCTTGTGCAGTGTCTTCTGCATGTTGGTTTACCAGGAATAAAGTTCATAGGAAGTTCACAGGATGTTGACTTCCTATTCCCTTCAAGAGGGAATTAATTGATTGTCCTCAGGAGGTATTCAGCATCTATTGCAACAATGTCTTGAACAATTACTTGCAAAGAAAAAATAAAAATAAGCATTCTCATACACTAGGAGATAATGGATAACATTATAATTGTAATTAGAACAACTAGTGATGGAGGAAAAAATAGTTGGAGGAAAAAATAGGCAATAACAGATAAATTCTACACTTAATCTTTAATGTTGCAATTTGAAAAATTGAGTGTCTTAGAATTGTAATCCAGGTTTTGTCTTTTTTTACATTATTTTAAGTAAAGGCAGAGTAAGTAGGAGAAAGGAATATGACCTTTTTAGAGTGTAGAAGAACAGAGACAAGTGAAGACTCCAGGTGAAGAATTTTCTTATGACTTTGGGTAAGATCTTTTCTTCCACTCCCTCCTGAAACTTTTCTCTCTGAAAAATGGAGAAACTTCTCCTGGAACATCTCTCTGGGAACTGGGAGACTTATGCGTCTGCTGTCACGTGACTGAGGTGACACTATAAATGGACATGGTTTTCAGAAATGCTAGAGAAAAAAAATACATGCAGGAATAAATAATAAAGTTCAAAGTAAGAGTGATGTATTTATCTTAGGAGAGACATTCAGAGTTTTCACAGGTTTTTGAAAGCTTCAATTCAGACAGAAAATCTCAGCTTTACAGTAGTCAATGATCCCTTCTGTCACTATGACAATAAAGCCAGAATTTCACCCAAGGAGTACAGTAGCGCTAGAATATTCAGTGTATTCTGCCAAAAGGTTATTTTCAAAGACTTCAACTTCCTTTTCTTTCTCTCTCTGTAACAGTTCTCACAGAGCCTACAGCAGATATTTGGGTGTAAAAACTCTTTAAAAGATGCTTCTTTCCCCTATGAAAATACCATCCTTAATTGCTTTATGAAAGGCCTGTAGGGCTTCCACCTCTATTCACCTGGGCCTCCCACTACCAGAAAATAGTTATTTGATCTTTACAGTTCCCTCACTGCATTATAATGAGTTTGTAAAAGCATTTCTTCTTCCCCCACTCCCCATCCTCCACCCACCCACTGTTTTCCATCTGAACTGCAAGTTCTACTAGCTTTTCCTTTATAAACTCCTTTTCAGTAGTACTGTACATGTCTTAGCCAAATGGAACTCCTGCAGCTCACGGATGACCACAACGCTGAGGAGACTCCTGAGTCCAGACTACCAAGTACTTCTTCCTGTCATCAGAGTGAGACCAGCCAGTACCAGTACGACTCAAGGGAGTCAGGTTCATACCCTCGTTTAAGGCTGAAGAAATAGTGAAAAAGCAGTGCAGCACAGGCATACTTAGATTAATGTGGAAATATTTTAATGACGATAAGAAGATGTCAATACACACAGTTAATTTATTAGATCTTTTTTGCATGATCAGATGTGTCTTATGAGACATTAAGGATGTGCAATATATACTGAACCTGGGTCGGGGCAATCCCAAGCATGAATACAGGCTGGGCAGAGAACGGATTGAGGACAGCCCTAAGGAGAAGGACTTGGGGGTGTTGGTTGACAAGAAGTTCAACATGACCTGGCAACGTGCATTTGCAGCCCAGAAAGCCAACTGCGTCCTGGGATGCATCAAAAGAAGCGTCACCTGCAAGTTGAGGGAGGTGATTCTATCCCTCTTCACCACTCTTGTGAGACCCCATCTGGAATACTGCATTCAGCTCTGGAGCCCTCAGCACAGGAAAGACATGGACCTGTTGGAGTGAGTCCAGAGGAGGGCCACAAAGATGATCAGAGGGCTGGAACACGTCTCCTATGAAGAGAGGCTGAGAGAGTTGGGGTTGTTCAGCCTGAAGACGAGAAGGCTCCGGGGACACTTATAGCAGCCTTCTAATAAATAAAGGGGGCTTATGGGAAAGAAGGGGAGGGACTCTTTATCAGGGAGTGTGGTGATAGGATGAGTTTTAAACTGAAAGAGGGTAGATTTAAATTAAAGAGTAGGAGGAAATTCTTTACTCTTAGGTGGTGAGACACTGGAACAGGTTGCCCAGAGAAGCTGTGGATGACCCATCCCTGGAAGTGTTCAAGGCCAGGTTGGATGGGGCTTTGAATAACCTGGTCTAGTGGAAGGTGTTCCTGCCCATGGCAGGAGGGTTGGAACTAAATGATTTTTAAGGTCCCTTCCAACCCAAACCAATCCATGATTTTTGATTCTGAATAATTGCTCATACTTTAAAAACAAGATTATTCTATCCTTCAGCATACATAGTGGTTCAATTACATTATGTTTATAGAAAAGCTTCATCTCTTATATGCTGGAAATCTGGAAAGCATGTCAACTACAGAAAATTTTTTATTGTCTTTCACATCATTACCTACTCTCCAAAAGTAGATGTAGGTCATTAAAACCTAAGCAGGAGGATGTATTGTTTGGTAATTACATTTAAGTTGGTAAAAAGTCATATGAGTGAATATAGTATTAAGAAAGCAGATGGCAGAGATGGTGATGTATGAGCCCAAGACAACTGCAAATATCACTTGTGTAGTTTCAGCATGGTATTTAGTAGTATTCACTGACTTTTTCCAAGGAAAATCTTCTATAATCTGCTGACGCATCAGTGTGTTACTTCAGAACTGTGGCATAACCTTGCTGAAAGCTATTGTAAGCAATGACATCACAGGTTGAAAAATAAATTTATCACTATATCTGACAAAGTGAGAACAGTACATCACAAATGCAAATATCACAAGGCAAGAACTCTGAATTGATCCAAATGTTAGGGTGTGATCTTCATCATATGGGTTTTTTTAATAATTTATTCAGGCTACCTCTCAGTGACAAAACAGTGTATGGGAAAGGTTCAGGAACACAGGGGAAAATGATCTCTTTAAGACTGGACATCTGAGCCATTCCAAATGACTTCTGAAGTTAAGGGCTCATGACCCTGTGGAAAGCACCTGGTGAGTTCGCTAGTGTTTTTCTAATACAATTCCACTCAGCTCTCCATCTCCTTTGCAAAGATACACAGTGATCTGATCTTAGGAGATACCATACCCATGTATCCAAAGACTTCTACAGGTAGGGTGTCTCTACAGTAAAATTGTTCCCTTTGTTCCCCCAAAAGTTACCTTTGACACCTAGAAACTCAGAAGTAATATTTGCCCAATAGTGACTGAAACTGTTAGCCAGAATTAACTGACAGTTTCAAAGTTCATCCCCAATGTATGTGTCATAACCTTCTTCTACTTGTTAAAGTATTTTAAACTACCAGTTATAAGAATAACACTTTGGCAAATATGGTGTTTATGTCTGTGCAGTACTGTTCAGTAGTTTTACAGTTACACATTTTCTAGAAGCAGTATAATATCTTATATTTTATATATTTTATAAAGTAATCTATATATTTATGTATGTTTATGTATATTTATATATATGTGCATTAAAATATATGTGTAATATATTTAATTGATAACATGATACTATATTTGAATATTTATACTTATTGCAATGAATTGAAAATGTCTTTTGTTTACATGGGCAGATGTTTATTTAAACAGTTTTCATGGAAAACTTGAACTTGAGATTTTGATATGTTTTCATAGTAAATCTACAAGATTTGCAGACTAAGACTGCTATGATTTTTCACTACAACTTTTAATGAAAAATAATAAAAGATTAGTTAAAGTGATTACTTTAGCACCAAATGAAGGCTTCTAGAAAATCACAAGCTTTTTTTTTTTTTCTGAATTAATAGACTATCAGAAGGTTTTAAAATTCATTTATATCATTCAGGTTATCTGATTATGAGTTTTAACCCGATGTTATTCTGGAAGCAAAAGAAGTTCTTACTGCCAGAAAGATCTGCAGATAATGCAATACTCTAAGATAGCTAATTTTGATATATTTATATTTTATAGATCTATTTATTACAGCTAAAACAATAGTTTTATGTGTGTGTGTGCATCTCAATTTCTGAGATCTAGTCAAAGAATTGACTCTTTCTTAGACTGTATGTTGGCAATGCCTTATTTTTCCCGGAAATAAAAAAAAAGGAAACAAAAAAAATTGAAAACAACAGGTTCATGGTCAACTGTAAACATCACTATGTTGTTCCACAGCAAGACTTTGTTTAAACACTCAGTATAAAGACAGCATCTTCTGCATGCAATTATGCATTGCATGCATAATTAATTAGCTAATTAAAAACTCATAACAAATTTGTGAATTATGTTAAAAAAAATCTAATCAAGCAAAGTGCAGGAACTATTATATTTTTCCACAATTTCCTTATATTTTTATAAAAAATATAAAAAATATATGAATATATGCCAAGTTTATAGCACGTTGGAACAAAACAACATTTTATTGTAATGTTGAAGCTACTATTATTATTTATTTCTCTTATTTTCTAACATTCCTTCTACAATATCTGAGTTTTCATTTCATTGTTGGCTGTATTCTTCTTATGCACTGATGTATTTTTAGCTTTTACATATATTCTTCTGTTATACTCAGCTCACTTTTCAAGTTCTCAGTATACTTTTTATCCCTTTCACATTGTGTAAAATTCAAACTAGAGTGACCAATAATCATTATGCACCAGTGTTTCAGTTTTGGTTTGTGTGAACACAGAAATAATAATCTGAGATAACTTGTATAGAAATACAAACAGAAGAAATAAATTTTAGTTTATCTGTACATGTAGACCAGTAGTAAGAAATCTGTCCCTAGATTTGTCCTGCACTTGCATAAAATCACTAGAAAATAATTGAATTACAGTGACAGAGCATTTCCTAAATCCCAATGAAATATGAAAATGGAATTATTTCTTAATCAGCATTTTAGATATCAGGATAATTTTCCTCATATGAAACAAACTTAAGGAAAAAGAAAACATACTCCAATTTCAGGGGTGGGAGGGAGAGGAGGGCGTTTCTTTTTTGTTTTTAGCAAATACCTGTTTGAATTTTTGCTTTGGTCTGCTCTAATTATGAAAAGGTAACCTCTTGGATACTGTACTGGCTTTATATGGCAAGGTGTTAGCAAGGTCCAGGCGATCAGGAACCAGAGCTCTCCAACAACAACAATCAGAACCAAAGTGGACTTCTCCAGTTTTCCTCATTTATGCCTGACATTTAAGGTTAATTGCACTCCTCTAAAAAGGGGAATATCAATTGTTCCTGATCCTGTTTAGCTTGGTTCTGGTTTTATCAGTCATCCTTCTCATTACTGACACAGAATATTCTGCTTATTTACAGATTCTTTGTCTTATCTTTTTCCTTATCTTGAGACTTATTTGTATGCCTCCTATAAACAGCTACACACACATTTTCTTATCCCTTTGGTGATCAATTTGATCACATTTATGTAAAATAATTATTAATTATACCTGGATAGGTCATTATAGTGTTACAAGACTATGATGCCTACATTTGGGTTTGAGATAAATAAATATTATTTAAATTCTGATTTAAACAACTCTAAATCATAGGCTAGAGAACTCTACTTTGGCTACAGTAGGGAAAGGCACTATATTCCTTTTCGCTGTGTGAAACATCCATCTTAACAGGTCTTACATTGGATGTACATTCTTCGTAATTACATCAGCTTGGCAGCCCACAATCACCTTGCAATATACTTTCATACTTTGATCAAGTATATATACATTATCATGATAAGATATCCCAGTCTTTGTCTTTCCTGCCATTTGCAAATGATAGGGTCTTATTTTGCCTCTGAAAAGTTTGACATTCATTCTTTACATGGTACCATATTTTATAGCACTGAATTTTGTATCATTTCCGTTACTTGGATT
The DNA here is from genome assembly GCA_013397275.1 of Burhinus bistriatus. Lineage (NCBI taxonomy): Eukaryota > Metazoa > Chordata > Aves > Charadriiformes > Burhinidae > Burhinus > Burhinus bistriatus. The sequence continues at coordinate 95,636 of VYXH01000960.1, read as the reverse complement.
CTCAAGGTTATTTTTCTATCTGATCCATATCTTCCAGTAATATTTAACCAAATCAATGTATCATCAGCAAATCTTATTCTTGTTTTGCAGCAGGGTTTTTCTTCTTTCTGGCCTAGATATCCAAACAGAATATAATTTCAAGAAGTCCCTTTTCTGTATAAGAAGTGATTCTGTTCTTCTTCTCTTTATTACTTTTAAATATGGAGGATATCATAAAAATCAATCTGCATTATGTTTAAGTCTTTGAACTAAGACCTCACAAACATCAGTTAGAACTGCCCATTTGCTTCAGTGTAGTTTAATTAAGCCTATCACATCTTAGGAAAAGGTCTGAAGAGTAATTAGTAAAAAGGTATTTCTTACAATATTTTTGTAATGGTCTTTTTGGCAAGACACAGCTAATATACTGAGAGAAATCTAAACATTAAATAATATTACCCATCTATTTCTCTATATTTTTACTTCAAAATTGGATAAGCAAGAGGTATAAATCAAAAACTCCTGGTATACTCTATGATAATTTGCAGTCCATTTGTTAAATGAACTGGGACAACTAATTTGTTTTAAGCATTGATACTACAGCTATGCTTGCTGCTGTGCTTGGATGAAGTTTTACATTGTTTTTATGAACTTCAGGCTTATAATGTTAAAAAACTGAGAGAAGAGGTTAATAATTTAAAATAATTGAAAAATATAATTTGAAAATAAATAGAAATATACCCAGCTGATCAATGAAGAAATGTCTAATGTAATATGCTGTAAATTGTAAACACAATCACTGAACCAAGGCATGTATTAGGAAACCTCAGACACATTATACATATGTAGTTGTCTTTTATAGGATTTCTTGTGTTAGTATAAAACACAATTATAAAAGCTGCCATTGTATTGAGGCCAGAGGCAGTAATCCTCTTTGCTTTCAGTTTTCAAAAAAATTTAACAGACCAATGTTTATTTCTAAAAGTTGAAGAGTTGAGATTTGTCTCTAATCACTTTGTTAAGTACTCAGAGGCTTTCTCCATGTTAATCACAGAAAATTATAAAAATAGCAGTGTGAGTTATTTTTCAGTATGATAAGCAATGCTGAAGTTGATTAAAGAAGTAGCATTTGAAAGAAAATTAAAAAGCAGGTAACATTGAAAGAATATAAGAAATATAAGAAATCTGTTTAAGGACTGATCAAGCATATAGTAAAGAATACAGTAATTTAAGCAATCTATAGATTTTTATTTTTAAGCTTGATCCGTATTGTTAGATTTTATTGTAAAGTGAATCCATCCAGGAACACTGACAGAAGTATATATTCTTCAGGCAAAATATATTTTAAAGTAGAAGTTGCATTTACCATAACTTACAGTGTAAGGCTAATTTTGAATGATCAGAATTTCATCCAATGGTTCATAAACTTAATGGAGAAAAGGAAGACCTTCCTTGACTATGGCAGAAAGTCCCTGGTTAATTTTGGAAACTTGGGTAAACAAAATAGTCTAGTATTTTAGTAGACTAGTATTCAGTAGTCTACTGGAAGAGAAATAGTCTTTCCCAAATTCTTGTAATTATTTAAAAGATATATTCAGTACTTACTTTAGTTAATTAGCATAGTTTCATTTAAATTAAAGTCTTATGTTTTTCATAGTAAAACTGAAATCAAATTGGTTGAAATTCTCACTTTACTGGAGTTTGTGGTGAACCTCCCAATGATTTTACTAATTTCAAGCTTTCATCTGCAGATTTTATTCCCCATAAAATCCACATACACCAGTATTGGGATTTTAACTTTAAACTTTTCATTAGTCTTTCTTTTTTTGCAATATTTTTTCACTGGATTCCATTGCATTATTCCATGATCCTACTTTAGCATACGTTTAAGACAGTTTTACATTTGCATGCTATGAAGCACAGAGAAAGTTACTTGCAATAATAGAAAAGAAGTTTGATAAAAGGTAGTTGCTATGATTATTCTTAGTGATTGCTTTCGTCAAGATCTGTATCTTCCACTAAGGTGGTCTATACTGAGAACTTTTATTATTATAGTAATTCTACTTCCTTTATGGATTAGTTTATCCATACACTAGTTACACCTTTTTTACAAGACTGCACATTCCTTGGGATATTGACTGTTCTTGATGGGGAGCAAATGTAAGAAGTGGTAAGGGAAAAGTCAAGTGTTAAAGCAGAAAAACTCCTTAGACAATGCTGGGGATTAACTGACTAATTTCTTGTAGCAACACCTGATTCATTCTCTTCTGTCTCTGTGTTTTCTCCAATATTAGTTCACATAAAGTGAAGTTCTATTATGAAATAGTTCTTTACTATCCAGATGGTAAGATTTTCAGTGGTTGATATAATTATCGTTATGAGTCCATTTACATACCATATTTGGATCCTCAGTATGAAATTAAGTCTATAAACCCAAATTTTGAAAATAGAAAGAAAAATGTTTTTAATGGACTACATATATCAGAGCATCACAGAGCTGAGCTGACTAATTTGCTTTTTTTTGAAAGTGTTTTTTTTATAGTCTGTCAAAATTTGTTAATATCTGGATTTTCATAACATACCTGCTAATCCAGACACTTATTTTTCCCTCTGATGATTACAGACTGCCGTTTACTTAAGAGCAAAGAAATATCATTTTTAACTAACTGAAAAGGTTTCAAGTCTGGATCTTGATGGTCTGACAGGTCTATTTGACATAATGGTTATCTGAAAAAATCCTTTTTAATATTTATCCTTTCATGAGGTATAAATGCAGGAATGATGCTAAGAATAAGACAGGCAAGCTACGAATAGTCTCTAATAGAGTGATTTTTTATCATGAGCTATTGAATTGTTGCTTAGCAAGAGAAAACAATTAAGCAGCACGTATGAGGCATGGGCAGTGGGCTTGAATCTGTGAATACCAACTGTGAATTAAAATAGAGCAGCAGGTACTTTTTCTCCTCTTCTCTTTATTCTTTCACCAAAACATTTGAATATGAAACCCACAGCCCAGCCCAGAATTCTGCTTTAGCATTACTAAATACTACTGGTCTGAGCTTTTACATTAGCTTAGAAACTTGATATATGTTGATAGTCCACAAAACTTACATGCATTTGTGATATTTTATTAACAATTGCCAACCCGGTGTTCCACACCAAACTGTGTGGCATTTTACTAATGCTGATATGACCAACATTTTCAACTCTTTGTCATAGAAGTTACTGTGAAGTATAAACTGTAGATAGATGCTGTTCTTTTTAGTGTAACTGGTGTCAGTTTTTGTTCCCGTTTGTCTCAGTTTACTGAGACACAGAATTCTAAGTGTCTGTGTTAATCATTTTTAAGACAATAAATAATGTCTAATCCTTCATTTTTGGTCAGATTTTGATTTTACGAGTCCGGATATGCCCACTGTAAGAAACTTACACTGTTCAAAATGGAAATCAGTTTTAGGAGAAGAGCAATACTAGTTCAAGTAGTCAATAGTTGACACAAATGTGCTTTTTTATTCAATAAAATATCCTTTTTAATGATTTTTTACGGTGAACTATATCACCATCCTTCTGCTGAGTGGTAGTAGCTTCTAAAGTGCCGGAAATTGGTTTCATATGAAGATGAAATCTCAGTGCAAAGTCTGGAAATAGTGATATTTATTTTATATACAGCTGTTTAGCAATGATAGAATGGATGTGATCACAATGAATAGGTGGAAATCCCATTTTTTCAGAAAGGTCGTGCCAAGTGTTTGGCTGTCATAGAGCGTTTGTTTCAAGACTGGCATTAGCTTTAAGAAATACAGCAGTAAGCACAAAATTCACCGGTATTTGCTAACTATAAATATTTTCAAAAAAATTACATCAGATAAACAGAATTCCTTTTTTTTTTTTTTTCCCTGAAGCTGAAAATTGTACACATTAAGCGAGGTGTATGTCTATATGTAACAGCACCATCTGGTGACCCTATCTCAGCAATGCTACATACAGGTAAGTACACATAAAAAAAAAAAATAAAATTCTCCTGGTTGTCTCAGAAAATGATTCTGCTGGATAGAAGAAATATGCACTTTACCCAACATATATCTGGCCCCAATACTCATTTACAAGTTAAATATGGCCTGGAAGTGGTCAGTAGCTTCAGTCTTTGTTGATTGCCAATAAATTTCGTAGGATGAAGCCCAGTTTACGTAAATACTTGCGACTCAGTAGAAGAAAATGCATGCACTAGGTCTTGTGATGGTTACGATCCCTCTGTTATGGTTTTGTTTTGGGTAGAGACAAAAGAAGAAATAGACTCCATATAACATATATTAAAAAGGACAGGCTTAGAGTACATTAAGAAAATTTTAATGGTATTAACTTATGTGAGGGCTACCTCCATTTCTCTGCACTATTTCAGCAGTCAGTGAATCTATTCTGTTTACTTTCCTCTGTTAAGACTTGTGCTTCTGCTGATCTAGATTCTCCTTCTTTCCTTTTTCCCTTTTCTCCCCTGGGAAAAGTTGATACTCTGTGTTTCACCAGTCAACAATAACTCTTCTGGATATACACCACTGTAGCCTTTGATATGGTTTGCTTAAACAGCAGAGCAAATAATTGAAACTAGTTTCCTTGAAATCATCTGAGATTCCAGCGGGCCTGGAAAAAAGAACAGATTTGTAGCTGAACGCTTTCCAAGCAATCTGTTTAGTTCTGCATGTGCTTCAACTCAATTTCATGGTAATTTCATAAGGAGGTTGTATTTTAATCCAGTGTGCTGCAGAGCTGAAGCTTTTACCCTTTTATTTAAGTAATACAGTTGGAACATTTTTTTATGCCACTTTAGTTAGTAACATGAATTATTGTTGCAGCACATTTTTAGTTTGTCTGTGTTTTAAATATCTCCCAATGGCTTCCCAATTAGTTTCCTTCCCAATACATAGCAGCTAGCGATGTATATAAAGTTATTCATTTAATTCAAGTTTTTTTCCCCTTACCTTGTCTCTTCTTTTTTTTTTGCTGAAAGCTAATTTTTGAAGTGTATCCACTTAGCTAATGACAGACAACTAATATAAGGTAGAAGTAAATTGACCAGTGGGGTTAAGATCAAAACCTGTAAGAAAATATTTTTGTAATATAATGAGTTGTTAGTAAAGGAAAGACGCTTGTTTGAAATTCAGATTATAGTGGCAAGTTCTGTAGATAAATTATAGAAGTGTCTCAAATTGGTTTGCTTTCTCTCTGGACCACTCTGTTGTTCATGTTTTACAAGGAAGATTATTTCTTCAGCTCAGGAAGCACCAACAACAAAAGTGAAATTACAAATTAATGAAGGAAAAAAGGAACTGTACAAAATTGCCTAATTGCATCATGTTATTCATAGTCATTTTTAGAGTAAAAAGAAGAAAGAACAATTTTAACAGAGAAAAAAGAGGTATGTATATTCAACAGTATTTTTAGACCTTTCTGACTTGAAAAGCTATAGCACATACTTATAATATTTTCCAAAGTACACAGATATCGGTTTTCTGTTAGAAAGAATTTACCATACCTGTAGAGATAAAATGTCAACCATTAATTTGTAAAGAATGTATTTTTACTCAGTATACAAATGGCCTTTGGCTATTATGGTTCTTCTTTCAGTGGAAAAGGGTAAAGTATCTTTCCTTTCCTAGTGTGTCTGGCTGGCTGTGATTCAGGCTTGAGGCCTTGGCTGAAAGTCAAGCCAGATATAGAGGAACTAATATATTTCTTTAACTGGTGTACCTTTTGTTTACACCTTCATTGTATATCAAGATGGGTACTCAGTTATATTCATTTGTTAGCCAACTACCTTTGCCAAAAGTCAGGATGGGGTTATTTGCTTTCTTTTGTTCTGTTTGTATTCGATATAAAATTCTATATATTCTGTTTGTATTCTATTCTTGTACATATAGAGAAAATTAGACTGAACAATTTTATACATATGCATATAAAGATTTGCTTAATTTTTCTCTCTTTAAGGTGGTTGATATGTTTCCTCATCAACTATTCATCTCACTATCATCATAACCTTTCTGCTGTTGTTACTAAATAGATTAATAACACTTATTCTTCCTAAACATTAGGCAAATTTGGAATTCATTTGCATGCAGAATGCATTCATGTACTCTGGCTAAAACGTGTTGTTGGCATAATTCATTCCTGGAAATATATCTTACCAGTTCTTTATATATGTACCTGCCCTTCGAGTAGAGATAATTAGCTTACATTTGATCTTCAGTATAAATTACTCTATCATTTGGACCTTAGATACTTATGCTGTTACTAACTTTCTTATTCATCCTAGCAATGAAGATAGTTTAGAAAGTTATGTTTTTTTCCTGTGGGCAGGCAGATTTGAATATTGTTGTCCTGAGATCAAGGCAATTTACATGACAGATACTCTAAGTTGGTTCAGTAAATTTTTTACTACAAAACCTGTATTTGTAGAATGTAAGAGTAATTTGAACATAGGTGATGATTGCTCATGGAGGTATGTTTTCTGTATTAGTTTAAATCTTCTTCAGAGGTCAAACATTAATAGATTTTCAAATGACTTTTAGAATGCATAATCCTAACAGTAATGTGAACCTGGGCAAATTTCATACCTCTGTCTAATGGAAGTAATAGAAAACTTTTTCTTTAAAAAAAGTTATTGAAATGGACAGTCATGCCTTAAGGACTGTTTCAGTTTTATCAGTTTTTCTCATTTAGGAGTCTTTCCAGCTAAATGAAAACATAAACATGCTTACAACCTTGTTGTTCTAGTATATAAGGAAACTGCTAAAGCAGAATAGGAATTTGATTTGGTTGTCTCACAACTCAGGAGGATACCTGACCCTGATTTTTCTCCACAATAAGTGAAAAAGTTTTATTTTTGTCTTGACCATAAACTGCATCCTAAGAAAATTTTGTCAGAATTTATGTTCTTCACTGAAATAAAGTTACTGAAATTACAAACTACTTCCTGCCTAGGTCAAATGTCGAGTGACATAGTTAAGAACACGACATTTCATTTTTCTCCAGAGCTTTCCTGTCAGATGTAGAGAACTGATTCGCTTTCTGAAAAAGATTGTGATGGAAACTGAAAATTATTGGCCTCTTCTTTTCTCCATAAGAGAAGACGAGAAATGGTAAAGCTGGCCAGTTAGGCTTTTTGGGAAGGATGTGTTGCATCCACTAAATGGGAGAATCCATAGTTTACCTGCATGTCTGCAAGTCTGAGGATGCATTTTTTTTCTAGAAAGGCTATGGGTGCAACTCAGATCTGGACCAATTCTGCAGATGCCTGTATCAAGTTCCAGACATCTAGTAAAAACCTATTCCTCTCCTTTACCATTTAATCATACCCCTTAGAATAGATCAGTTCAGTCTAAAGACACCAATTAGGACAAATCCATAATATTTGCCCAGACATCACTCAGATGGTTACTGAGATGAAGAATCAGATTTGTGGCAGAAGACCATCCTGAGATGGTTCGGTTTGTGAAAATGCATAAGGGCTTTTTTTGAAACACAGTTGAGCTAGCACATGTCCAGGAAAGCTTAAGATGGACTTAATATTTCACATGAATCTGAAATATAATGTGTTACGAAGATTAGTTTAACAAAATGGTCTGTCTTACATGGTCTCTATTACATCATGAATATTGTCTGCCGTCCAGGATTTAAACCTTGCTTCACAGTACAATGGGATAACAAAAATTTCCATTAAAAATTATGGAAAAGCTATGGAGAAAATAAATTTCCAGGAGGCTTATTTGAAGACATATAAAAGTATATCTCAAACAAAAAATATAGCAAACTATCAGCTGATGATGATATATAGTTTGTCAATAGTACTGAAGCAAGATATAGCAATAGGCTATATTGTCTGTTCCCCACTCTTTTTTCCTATAAAGGGCGTTGTTCTCCAGGGCATCAACTGAAAGCATGTGCAAAAGACATGAGGTTAGTTTTATTAATTTACTTTCTTCACAACTGAATAGCCATAGCTTTATTCTCTTATTCCCCTTGGCACTACTTTGTTCCATTCTTTAATAACAGTAAACGTGAAAAATCAGGATTTGTTCTATTCAGCTGCATTTCACTTTGAGTGCTGTAGGGAGATGAGATTTGAAATTGTTCACTATAATGTATAGGATATCTGGTGGATTCACTTTAGTGATGATGCAGTACCATTGCAGATGTCTCACTTCAGGTTGTATACTTTTATTAGAACATTACGTCTTGCACTCTTGACTCTTTTTGAGTGGCACCCAGCAATTTCAAAGGAAGATGTGTAAGCAGAATTCCTCTTTGGATAGTTTTGTTCTCAATGTAAATAAAACTTGTCCAAAAAGAAAGAAGCAAAAGAAGGCGAAGAGAAGCAAAGCAAAGAGCAGAGCAGAGCTATATAATGAGGAAAAGAAAAATTAAATATTGACCCTTTCTCATAACTGACCCATTTTATATCTGCTGACACATGGTCTGAATTGCTGCCACTGATACAGGTTAATGAATGTTTTGTGTTTTCAGAATTTGCAAAGACCATAAATTCACATGTGAAATAACTAGTTTTTAAAATATTCATTGGCAAATGACAACTAAGTAAACAAAACTAAATTAAACTCTAACAAAGACAGGTATCTGGGATTAAATTAAACTGATTTTACTCTCATTTGAAGAACTGGGAGATTCTTTCAGGGATGAAGGAAACTACTTTTAAACTAAACCAGAATGCTTTCCTTTGATTTGGATCATTTTAACCGCTTTTTAGGAATGTAGTGAAAGAAACTTGGAAAAGAAAATTTAGTTTCCCAAAGCAAAGGATTAGGTACTCAAAAAATCAGCAAAGACCCTGTGAAGATCACAGTGATTAGAGGGGTACTCACTAAAGCTGTAAGAGATCTGATTTTCATTCCTCTTTTTACCTGATTTGCAGTATGGGCTTAAAAGTAGGTTTTCTACCTCATAAATGAATAGCCTGATCATGGATTAACAAATATCCAGGAGTGTTTGGTCTCTTGATCATGCTGTTCCATTAAGCAGCAGAATATCCTTTGGGATTGGTACCAGGTGTGTTCTTATTTCAGTAAATGACTTAATAAAGAGGATGCTCCGGAATAGTCTTTCAGCATTAATGAATAATCTCACACCACCTCCCATCCCTAAAAAAAAAGAAAAGCTGAAAAATAAAGGACAAAATAGGGTGTCAATATTACTTAACCCTGTACTTTACATTTACCTCACAATACATGTTTACATGTTTTAGATTTTGAACACAAAAATAGGAAAATCAGAGGGTGGGGTTCATATCATGCAGCTTTACAGGCATTGCAGTTTTCATATGCTGTAGCTACATTTAATTAGAGATCCAAGTTTCCCTTTACATTTAATAACAGAAAATATTTCTGTGCTACAATTAATTTCAAACTAAAGTCTATGCTTGCATTTGGTAGATGTCTAACATTCTAGAAGTGACTATTTCTTTCTGTTAATGACAATGGTAAGCTCAGATAACTAGACACGCTCAGATGTGCATGTCTAATTCCACAGGAGCTGAGTCTCACATTATTTATATTCCTCTAAGCTGGTCATCCAGGCCTTCAGTACAGAGGATGGGAATAATGTTGAATATTGTCAAAGACAAAATAACAGTCTGTTATTCTTTTTTGCCATTTAGCTGATTTATCCAACTCACTGCCCTTATCAAAATCCTTTGCCTGACAGAAGTAAGACTCCCAAGTGCCCAGTTTTAGAAAGATTCTTATGTAGTGAAGGGTACAAAAGCAATTTTGTATGTTTGGTCATCCTTATCATTCATCCCAGCTACCTGAAGCCACATGGGCTAATTCCACTTCCAGAGCAGCTATCTGGCTTCGTCCTCACCTGACTACTCCATTCCAACTGTTCAACACAGAACCTCTCCCTGACATTATGCAGGGAAACTGTGAGAGAAAAGGCCAAGGACAATCACCTATTACGTCGTATGACTACTTCTTTATTTTATTTTTTTTTTATCAGTTGTTAAGTTGGTTTGGCAAGGTAAGTAAGTGATGAAGTTATGAAAGTAACTTTGAGGAGACAGATAGAGGTAAGCCAGGGAGTTAATACAAAAAGAGGCTACAGAAGAGGACTGTAATTCAGGAAAAGACCACCCCAAGAGCAAAACGCAGGCTAGCAGAATTTTATTTTTTTTTCCCAGAAGACCATGGTTGCAAGTAGAGATTCAGATGTGAAGGTTTTGTCAGTGTGGTAAAAAGCTTTATGCTTTGTATCTGCCACCACTATGTTGAAGTGCCAAAGTAAACTAGGCATACTTAAAAGACCAGCTGCTGGTGATGAAAAGAAAGGTGGCTGTACATTCCCTGCTCCCACTTCACAAGGTTGGGAGTAGTTCTGCTTTTCTGAAAAGGTGTCCCTGGACTGATCCATGGATTCCTGTAGAAACTTTGGATCCCTGGAACCTGTGGAAACCCTGATTAGAAAAGCAGAGGCAAGTACTATGAAAAAAATAGGGAACAAATATACTAGTCATTTTTCTTTTTTCTCTGCATTTTCAGATCCAGAACAATCTTCAATAGTTCTCCAATAGGCAATGCAAGAAGCAATTCTGTTACATCTACTTGCTGCAGTATGAGATGCTCTGTTTCTACTTCTGGGAGTGTTGTTGAGAGGCTGCTTAAAAGCTTCTAGGACAAATACCTTGGATAGTGCCTGATGAAAGAAAATCTCACTGTTTCCGAAGATATAATTTAGTGTGAACTCAAGATTTTTCTTGAATTATCATTTAGCCCGGTTCTATACCGAAATACTGGAGAGAAGTAAACAGTTTTCTAAACTTAGCATGCGTTATTTGGACTTTGACTTACTTCAGGAACCTAGAAGAACCTGTAAGATCCTCTGAATAGTCTCTCCTTACTCTACAGATCACAGAGTTAAGCTACTGCTCACCATTTGTGAGGCAAATTGTAATCTGAGCATGCCAAATGCTCCAAGTAGGGAATTGCTGAGGACTGGTAAGAGGAGAAAAATGTGTATAGTGTCTGAGAACAGGACATAGATGATTTTCAGTCAAGCACAAGAAGAGTACATACAGAGAATGAAGGAACTTTTTCTTTTAAAAGAACCCCCACGTCCTTAAAAAAAAATCCCTAAAAGAACCCAAAAATCTCTAGGGTATGTAATCCCTTGAAGACTGTAGTCAGACTCTCTTCTCTTTTAAAATGCCTTTCTAATTCACTACAGGTGTGCACCTGGTGGAAGCCATTTCCACAAAGCTTTTTTCAGTAATATGATGATTCATGAATTCTGAACACTGACCTGACCTGATAGAGATCTTTATATAAGACTGTAACTTGAGATTAGTTATATAAACCACTATTTTTCTTGTAATATCAAATTTATCCTTAAATTGAAATGTTTTCAGAACTGATTTTATAATGTACCTAAAAAGTTTTAATTCCATTCTGGACTGAAGACAGATTTTTAGAGATCAGAATTTTGCAAAATGCAACTCTGAAACTCATCTACAGATACAAATATGGTCAATTTTGTGATTTCCTTCTTTATAGTGTTCTCTTATGAATTTTGAGTAGATAGTGAATGGTCTGGATATCATGACAAGGAGGAACAGTGTAAAATCATTAAGAAAAATGTATAAAATTAAAGCATTTTATGATATTCATCCCAATCTTTGCTTTCTTTCTTTATTATTAGTTTTGGGTTTTAATGTTTCAGTATAATGTCTTCTTAGTCACATACCATTTTGTAAAACATAATTGTCTGCTAATTTCTTAGCAAATGTTTAAATTAGACAGTTTAATAATGGATACTAATTCATTTAATCATAAAATATTAATTTTAACAACCAAGTAAATGCACTATAATTATACAGCTACCACTTTAATTTCATAAATGCAATACACATACTGATAAGTATGTTTTTCACTTAAATGCTGTATCTGATAGCATAAAAGAGGCACATATATATAAAATCACAAGGTTCACATACTTCTATCAACATAATGAAATTGTACTTTAGAGGAAAAAAAAATTGGAAGGTAACACTTTACAGTGGCAGTTATATAAAAATGTGTCGATATCCAATTGTAAAGAGACCTTATAAAAATGAGTCAGGGGGAAAGATAATTTTTAAAAATTTACTTCTATTTTCCTTTTTAAACCTTACAACAATAAATGTGAAAAAGTGGATAAAGATAAACCTGTTTGCCTTTATTTGACCTGAAGATCTGTCAATGCATATAGGGGAGGATTATCATTGCTGATATTTACAGTAAATTGAATTTTTTTTATTGAGGTAACACAAAATATGCAAATTTCCACTTAAAAATTCTGTTATTGTACCTTATAATAGCTGAATTTTAATTTCACACTCTTCCGCTCCACTGGATGATGTCCCATTCCATAGAACACCTTCCATGATGCCTGGATTTCTTCTGTCTTGGAATGACAGGATTTTCTTGCTGTGGAGATGAAAAACAATACAGAAAAATGTGGAACCCCTCCCTCAAAAAAAACCCCCAACATCTCAGTACAGTTCATAAAGGATGGTGTAGCAACAAATCTCTTTTGCACTCTTCTAGGGCTTTAGACAAACAATAATTCTTCTCTCATCTGTATGCACATTTAAAAATTCAGATAATGTAAAATAAAAATCATATTTTAGTAGTTGTTGGGGTTTTTTTTAAGGAAAAAAAAAAAAAAGGCAAAGAAATCTCCCATTAGGTGTAGTTTCATATAGTTCACCTAACTTCAGTTTGGCTTTCTGCAGGTTTTTTAACAATCTCCCTTAGCAGTATGTGAAGTAACTTTCTTAATCAGGATACAGTATATTGTATATGAAAATGAAATAGAGTGTATTTCAATATAAGAAAATAGAAAGCAGGGATACTTAGAACCTATAGCCCAGTATGGTAATATGAAAGTTTTAAATTTTAAGATGGCAATAGTGTTAGTGAAGAACCTGGTTTTACATGCCAACTTTAATAAAGCTATTATAACAGTCCACTGGCCCCAGACCCTACAGTTGCACAACTGTGTTCTGGATCATTTTTTAATTTTAAATGTCAGTTGGATCGACAAGTAAAAAGGGGATTGCAGTGGAGATCTGGTTTATTTTTCTGGTTATAGGTCAAAAGTAGAAGTCTGGGAAGGGAACAGAACGTAAGAAATGGGAAAGTGAGAAACACAACAACCCAAACAGTGTTTGTAGAGCAAACCATTCTTTTCTGGCATAGATGCAGAGGAAAAGTGCAAAATTTCAGGCTATTTTGTTCCTCAAATTATCAAAGGAAACGTAATGCTCTTTAGAGATCCCAATACAAGCACATATACAAGCAAAAAATTCCTCTATACACATAAAATAATGTTTTGAAATATAAAACAATGTAGATGATCATTCTTCTGGCCCATAGGAGTAGCTTTTAAAGTATTCTGTCCCCTACAAAGAATAATAGGATCATACGACTAGAAGTGATCTTTGGGGTAATTGTGTACTCCATTGTAGTTCAAGGTAACTTTCATAAATACATCAAGATCTATAGTAAAAATCATGTAGATTTGTTTGCTGTTTTTGTTTTTATTCTTACTACACATCTTTGAATTCTCCTTCACATATATTTCAGTATGTGGTCTGATTTCCATCTATGTTTCTTCAGAGTGAATTTATACTCAACTACAGCTCTTACTGTGTGATGAAATGGCCTGGAACACTGAACCAGACCCTTCTCTACCCATCAAATGAGCTATTCTATTATTTATCACTCTTATGTATTACAGGCACTTCATTCTGGGACTTGTGTTCTGTTCTAAATTAGTTTTGCCCACGCGTTATTAGGGGTGTGACTTGTCAGACTTCTGCAATTGTTAGAATTAGAAGTTGCGAGCAAGAGAGAGAATGTATATTATATATTCTGAGGCAGTTGTGTTATTTCTGGTGATGCCTCCCTAAAATCTAGAAAAAGATTTTATGAGATTAATGTTGGAAAAGACCTTCCAAGACTATCTAGTTCAATCTCCCTTTGTGTTTCTTTTTGTATGGTTTTATCTTTTAGCTTCTTATGTTATGCAGAAAAAGCCAGCAATTGTCATGAGTTCATTAGGTAGCTCTACTTCTATTCCCAATGCAGATGTAGTGCAAGAGTCACATACTAGCCCAAATTTAGTGTACAATTAATTTTTTTTCTCCAGCCTCACAATGAAGATGTACTGTGTTACCATAAGGAATGGATGACAGCAAACTTTTTATAAGAAAATTTCACCTGTTTATTCTTTTATTAAGACCTTTTCTCTGCAGAAAAAGAGACTTTTTTCAGGTTTTAAAGATTTTTCCTGTCAGATTGAATCGAATGAAACACCACACAGCCCAACGCATACTTACTTTTTTGGTTAAGTCTCCTTTGTGTCCATCACTCTGGGATGATTATTTCTGCACTCTTAAAAGTGTAGATGAAAAGCTGTCTTGAATTGCATCCAAAATAACCTGCTGTGATCTGTATGAGACTCATATATTAAGCTGGCTAATAATGAAGGCCAAATACATAGGTTTTGACGGACAGGAGACTGAAACTCCTAGAGAAGAACTATTTAAAGTTAAAGGATTCTGCTATGCTTTATACTATACCAGTGCATTTTCGTTTCATTTTTGCTTCAGTATGGCAGTATTTGGTTTTTGGTTAGGTTCGTGCTAGTATTTTTAGGCATTTATAATAAAAGAAAAAAAAAAATGTTTCCATGGTACCTTAAACTTACATTTATGCGCATTATTGTCACACAGTGAAACTGGTCATTTAATTTCCATGGACCTGTTGGAGCGAGTCCAGAGGAGGGCCATGAAGATGATCAGAGGGCTGGAGCACGTCTCCTACAAAGACAGGCTGAGAGAGTTGGGGTTGTTCAGCCTGGAGAAGAGAAGGTTCCGGGGACACCTTATAGCAGTGTTCCAGTATCTGAAAGGGGCCTACAAGAAAGCAGGAGAGGGCATGTAGTGATAGGACGAGGGGTAATGTCTTCAAGCTGGAAGAAGGTAGATTTAGATTAGATCTCCGGAAGAAATTTTTCACTCTGAGGGTGGTGAGGCACTGGAACAGGTTGCCCAGGGAAGCTGTGGAGGCCCCATCCCTGGAAGTGTTCAAGGCCAGGTCGGATGGGGCTTTGAGCAATCTGGTCTAGTGGAGGTGTCCTTGCCCATGGCAAGCAGGTTACAACTAGATGATCTTTAAGATCCCTTCCAACCAAAACCATTCTATGATCCTATGATTCTATAAAAAGGCCAGTTGAAATCACACCATTTGTAAACTCACAAAAGCTTCAGCAAGTTTTAGAGAGCAACATTCTGTTATGTAATTTGACTTTGCCTGCTTCATTTTGTCACTAAATAAAATATTTGACTGTTTAGATTTTTCATAAAATGACTGACATTATTATTGTAGATATACTGTGAAACCTAGTAATAGTCTGTCACATCACTTGATTACCTAAGCAATATTTAATACAATAATTAATCAGTTGATAACATTACGAGTTGTCTCATATCAGGACATAAAGAGTAATTAAAACAGAGAAGAAAAAGCTCATGTTTTATATTTGTAAATCATATGGAGGACAAATACGCTAAAAAAGATGTTTTAATCCTTGCAGCTACAGTTGTTTGTAATACATTCAAGAGAGGAGTCAAAAGAAAGTTAGTCAATATTGTTTACTCATCCCTTAACTATTGCTGAAGACTGATAAAAGTTTTTAAATTAGTTTCAGGGAATAACTTTAAACAAGTATGTTAAGTGTGCAAATTACATAATTATAGAAGAGCAGTATGTTACTGTTGGTAATATTTAAAAGGAAAAAGAAACATCCTAAATTAAAGTAAAGATTGAAAATTATTTGCTGACAAAGTAATTCTTGAGGACATTTCTGCCTTTTATGCATGTCATAGATTCTTCAGATATGCATAAAGATTGTAATTTTTTTTAAAGTAATGACACTACAGTGAAGGGATTTTATACTGCTGTGATACTGAAACTGATGGAGAAGTCATAATTTAAGAAAGCATCTGCTGCATACTGTATCAAAATACTCTATACACAGCACATTGTAAAGGAAACGTATACCTACAGAACAAGTAACTTCTGACTATAGTATGAAACCAATTTAAAATGTAACGCATAACTATAAAAAAAAGAGGCTGTAGGGATCTTCTAGCTTTCTGTTTGCAAAGCTAGAAAAGTATGATCTCGTATAAGTGATGATTACTCATTTCTACAGCAAATTGTTTATTTTGGATTAAGACAATCGGAAGTGCAAAACAATGCACTAGAAACTGTTCAATCTGTGTCCTCTGATTTCTTGCATCTAGGTGAAGAACAAAAAAATTAAAAAAAAGATTATATCTTCCTTTTAGTGTCCTGTCGACCACAGAATGACAATAAAATGGAATATACCAGGAAAGTAACCCAAGAACTATCTTTTATGACTCTATAATCAGTCTATTGCATGGGAAACTAAGTACCAAAGCCAGAATTCTGTGATATATATCAAGCATCCATTAAGGTATGTGCTCAGAAGGCAATATTAATAGACTGGATTCTAAGAATTTGTTTTGACAAGATCATCAGTGCTGTTCATCACTCTGGAATAAACTCCATGCCATATGCCACTTTGCTTTTACAGGGAAATAAGCTGTTATCATTATTCATTGTTCTTTCTCCCAACTGTACTGGTCTATTGCCTGGATAATTCATGAAATAACTGTTCGTGTGCCCAAATCTTCTCCAAATAACCACTCTTCCAATATTATGTAAGGTCAAGATACAACTGTTCAGTCATTAGAGTGCTTATACTTATTCAGCCAAAACCAGAGAGTTCTCCAGCCATAATATCATATTCCTTTATCACAAAGAGCCAGGTCATGAGCTTCTCTTTTATTTATGTAATCAAAATATTCCTGAGAGATATGAAAAGATTCTAGGATAACTAATTCTGATGAAGACAAATAAAACAAAAATAATATGAATATATCCCACATACTATGCAATTAGTAATCACAAATAGCCAGGACTGACAGGAATTCCTGAAATCATATTAAAATCTAATTGCATTCACAATCAGATTTATATTAGTAAAAAGCAAGTACATCCATGCATGAAAAAATCCAAGCCAAAGAATGCAGAAAGGAAATTGATAGTTGAAATGCTGATATTTAAATGATGATGTCAGTAGAGCTGTTGCCACTGTGTTGTTTTCCCGTTTTTTTTTATATTTAAATTTAAGACCTTTGCCTTTCCAGCATATTATCAATTTATTTGATAATTGCAGCATGATAGTCATCATGAGACTTTTTTTTTTATGCAGATATACATTTCATGTGTAACCTTTGTAAACATGTATTTCCTCCTAGAATGAATAAACCACAACAGACTGATAGATCTTCTTTTTCCCCTCTCAAAATGGAAAAAAAAAAAGACAGACAAAAATGAAAGGAAAAATAACCTTAAGAACCCACACCTTAGTTGGAGACAAAAAGGACATCTTTCATCTTCGTTCATTGTTACCAATTTGATGGTCAGGATCAGGAGAGAATGGAAGGTGTTTTTTCCTTCTTTTGGGAAGCATGAGGGCAAAGTGATAATGACATTATTTGTTAATTTAGTGATGATGTTATACGTATTTTATAACATTTTTCATGTTTGTTAAATACAGTTTGAATGCAGATTCTGGTAAATGCAGGGAGGATGAAAAGGGTGGGATTCTTTTTGACTTGCTTTGTTGAATAATGTAATTTTCAAGATAGCATACTTTTTTCCAATCCTTTTTCTGTAGTACCCTTTTTTCAATTCCTTTCCATCTTATCGAAACCCTCAGATCCTTAATGAGTCATAACCACTGGCCCATAATACTAAATGTTACATCAGAAAATGAGCTTTGTCCCAATAGTGCAACACTTAAGAACAAGCCATATTAGCAGTTCTGAAAAGAAAGCAAACAAGCCCCAAAATCCAATACTGGAAGAAACTCTTCTGAAGGCTTTTCCTTTGTTATCTAGAGTTAGAATTTGCTTTTGAACTATTACCTGTGATAAATTATTCGTTCTCCCTATTAACAAGGCACGCTTCACTGCTGCACATTCTTGTTTTGTAAAATAGTTGTTAATTAGTCCATGAAAATAAAAAAGATTTAAGGGGAGGGGGGAGGAAGGAGAACCAGAAAAAAAACCAAAGTGGGATATTTGGGACAATCAACTAGAAGGTGAATTTTCTTTAAAACTGTTGAGGGCTTTCAGTTCTGGTCTCTGGATATAAATTCTGGTCTCCCTATAAATGCTTTACCTTTGGAGACAAGCAACTAGAGTAATGGTTTTGTGGTCTTCTTTTGCAAAGCTAAATCCACCATACACACTCAGACAATGCCTATCAAAGCAAGTCTCACATTAAGGTGAACTATCGTGTATTATGGACAGATTATAGATGTGTATTTTAACAGCAGTTGCTCATGAGTAAAATACCCTATTGCTCAAAACCATTAAGTTTGAGAATGTGGTTGACACGTCTTAAGTCTGATAATGTGGCTGGCATGTCCTAAAGCAAGGCTCAGCTTTAAGGGCATAAGTTATTCTCTATTAAAGACAGGAAATAAAACTTCATTAGCAACCCACGTGGCACAAGGAAAGAACTGGGGTTCAGTCCACTGTGGGTCACTGTAGTTCCAACACTGTACATGCACACTGTGTTTCTACTGCCAAAGAAATTGGTGCCAGTGTCTGGACACGGTTGCACATTGGTGTATGACCTTGTGTCCACCCTGTGTTGCAGATATTGCTCCTTCATAAAACTTCAGTCTTGCTTCTAGCAATCTCCTTTTGCACTCAAAAGAATATCACATGACTTCACATTTAGACAGATATTTTTTTCACTAAAAACAACCCTTCCTATACACTAAATGTAGGCACACCAAAAGATTGCAAGTGAACAATCTTTTTTAAAGATCTGACTTTTGTAGTTAAGTAATAAAAGTAGCAATGAAGTATTGAAATCTTAGTTGCTGATTATATCCATCAACTCTTTATATGTCGTTAACATAAATAAAATGTAAAGTAGTGAAATTTATGTCAGAATAAAAAGATGCCACATGAATTGTTTGGTTTCCTCTTTCCTTTTGGGTTTATTTTTCCAGTTTCCATGTACTAGCCATTACAGTTTGGGCCTGGGGTATTCTCAGCTGCAGTGAAAATTTTTTTTAAGCATTAAAACTTCGTATAAGCTTGGAAAATTATAGAAACTTGGAGGATATGGATATATACACATATATAGATCTGTATCTCTCTATATGCCTTGGCTGAGGACAATAAGATCCCTTATTATCTTCAACAAAGGGTCTTATTCTCAACCCTTTTCTGTGTTTCCCAGTTCCTTTTGGATGGACCTCTCACTTCACATTTAGACAAAGATTTACCCAACTATTTAGACGGTGGGCCTGGTACTTTCAAGACAAACAGCTACTGAGCCCATCCACAACATCCAGATCTGTGCCAGAAATAACAAAAAAACAAGGAGTACAAATATGCTTCCATAACTGGCTGTCAAATGGATAAACAGTTGACTCTGGGAGCAACAGCTCAGTGTTACTCTAAAGGAGATCACTCTGCCATTGGGAATGACTTTCAAAAAGCGAATAAACTAGTTTTCTTTTTTTTGGTTGCTTTCTCCCAAATATCAGAGCAGACAATAAGTGTGAATTTCTGCATACTGATTTTATTTTTTTACATTTTATGACAATATAATCCATATTTAATTGCAAAATTAACAGGTTGCACATATGCTATTACCAAAGCTTAACATGATTTGGTATTGCTTACACAAAAATTTTTCAACAATTTCATGTCATTGTTAAAAATGGGAAAAAGAAAAATTTCCTTCCTAGCCAGGTTTTTAATACTTATATGGGGTTTTATAGATGTGCACAATTAGTTGGTAAGGGGAAAAAAAAAGTAATCTTTTACACTCTACTTCACAAAGCCACAGAAGAAAAAAAAAAAAAAAATCAGTATACCTTGTGATACATTGAAGCAGTCTGTCTTTTTAGAAGCTTTTTGGAGGGCTATGAAAATACATCTTCAGAATGGAGCTATTTTACGTATCTGAACAGGTAAAAAGAGAAGAGAGAAACTTTAGTATCTTCCTGAAAAGGAGAGTGTGTCAATAATCTTAAATAGAAAAGATAAGTCAAAAAGAATGAAAGCTAAAAATTCACAACTAAATTTACACAAAGGAGTTATCTGTGCTAAAGTACATCAGAGCATTATTAAAGCAGAGAAAATTATGAGACCAAGGAGAAATTAAGTGGCAGTGAAGTCAGGTGATTAAGATTATTATTTAAGTTTGGGGAAGCCAAAGCACATGTGAAAATATTATTTGAGGTCAAAAAAATGATTAAGAACAGAAAGATAGCATGGCACATAGAAGGCGAGCTAAGCGGAATGGAGGTAAAGCAGGTAGGATCCAAGGGAGATATAAAGAGATAGGATGTGGGTTTTTTAAATAAATCTCAATGCAGAGTATGGCTCTAATATTGCAGACAGGAGTGAGAAACATAGGGAAGAAGGAATGAAGGAGAAATGAAAAGCTGTAGAAAAAAACTTAAATGGTTCTCCACAGAAGAAATAGGAATTTGCTGTTTAAACTTTAACTGTTTGGGGTTTTGCTGTTATTGTTGTTTTGTTTCTTTTGAGGCTTTGTTTGTTTCTGGTTTTGTGGGGTTTTTCATGTGGTGCTTCCCCCCCACCTCTCCCCAAGAGTATTCTTCTGTTCATTTTTTACAATAACGTCTCAGAAGCTGGAAATCGGCTTCTCATTCAAAGGGCATCTTGTTCTTTCCTCCTGAGTAACACTGATTTTTGTTTTTCCCCTCCTTTTATTTTTTAATTCTTTTCTCTCTTCAGGGCACAAGCCAACAGTTTTCCCTTATTCTATGCCAGTCTCATCAATGATGCAATTATATGCCATCAACACCGCTCCAAAACAAGTTTTTTCAGGAAAACTTGCCAGCATAGAGAACAGAAATTATGCAGCTCTACAGCAATTGGGCACAAATGTAATAGATCCATACATAAATCATGGCTATTGTTTGTTTGCTTTTCACTTTCTTGGCAACAACATAATGGTTAACAAATACTGACTATCAGGAGAATATTGTACCTGAGATTATAAAAAATTTAAGGAAGACAAGATAGCCTATTTTTCACCTCAGACCTCATTTAAACTAATTTATTCATGTTTTCAATAATGTATAATAATTTGAAATGTTTAATATTTAGTCATTACCAAATATTAGTCCCATTTCACTGGTGAAAAAAATATAAATTCTGTGTAGCAAGGTAAATCTGTTTTTTAAATAGAATAATCTACTAGGAAGAAACGGGAAAATGACTGGGTTTTTTTCTCATGTTTCTACATCTACTTTTGTTTCTGATTAGAATCTTCTCAATGAACACAGGAAAGCTTATGTATAATATATTTTCAGCCAGCATTAAAATATAATTTGAACCTTCCTTCCAGTATGTAATTGGGTATCAGTATTGTTTACATTTTAAAACAGTCTATTTTTGATATTTCATTTCTCTATTGGAGGATTAAATATTTGTAGACTAGATCCACAATGTAATTTAAATGTAACAATGTTCTGCAAAGAAGGGAGTGAAATTAAGTCTTTATCCTCCTCAGACTGCAGGAGTAATAGAAAAATGAAGAAAGAAAATAATGAGAACATTTAAAAACAGATTCTCATGTATTTGGAGACAGGAAACATATATTCACTCCTGAAAAATGCTCCTATTGCCAGCTTTTTGAAAGAAAAGACAGGTAGTGAGGAAAATAGAGGTATTGATATTCAAAAAAGGAAAACATAGCATGGTGCTCTTTCAGTATGAAAGTCCAGGTTTACCTTTGATAGAAAACAGTAAGCAGAAATAAAGAAACTGCTACTTTCCTACCTTGTTCTGTAATGGAGCTGGGACATGGCTGGCACATATATCATGCTCTATGAACCGAGAAGTTGTCTCAGGTTCATTAATACAGATATAGACAAAAAGATCAGATGTTCTGAATCAGCTGACTATAAAAAATATCTCACAGATAGATCATGAGCCTGAAATTCTCTGAAGAGTGACTTGACACCACATTTTCATTTGTGCATTGCTTTGCTTAGTTTAGCCCACAGTACAGAATCTCAAGATTTTTTTGTCTGTATTTGTGAAGTCTTGGATTCATCCGATTTATCTTTTGATACCTCAATGATTTTCAAGATGAGAGCCTAAATATATTTTAATGATCTTCCAAATTTCCTCTACAGTTGATGAGGAGGCATAAGCTCTTCCAGAGCCCTTTTCACCCTACTTAAATTGTGAATTTCCCACTGAAGATATCTAGGTCTGTCTAATAGCTAGATTTCTAATTTAGAATGGACTACATAAAACTGGCCTCAAATATTTTTGGTGAATGGATGTAAACAATATTTGCCTGGAGATTAGTGACTTCAATCATCTTAAAATAACAGGAAGAAGTAAACAATCCTGCCTGCAAATTAGTGCCCAAAAATAACGTGAAGAAGTGACCAGCAATGGAAGATGGAAGGGATAATAATTTATTAACTCATCGATGGTCAAATAAGGAACATTTGCTTGGTTGACGCAGCAATGCACAGACCAGGAGACTGGTGATATAAATGCAATGCTGTAAAGCAAACTTTGGGAAAATTGTGCAAAGACATCAGGAAAACAGCCACTAACAGGCCTTACTTTCCTGTAGAAGCAGAGGAACATCAGGGGAGGAAGCACTGCAGCCTTGTCCTCTTCACTGGAACGAGGGCATAACATGTTGTGCTCTGATTTGGACCAATCCTCGTCAATGACCTGAGAAAACCTGGGTGCCCTCCCCCAGGTTGTGTTGCGATAGGTGCACAGGAGCATGATCTCCTTGCTGTAGCTGCAGTGTGGTCATTAGAGTACTGGTAGGGTACATTTTTTCTCACTCAGGACAGAGATCTGAAATACATCAGATGATGTCATCAGAATCACACCCTGATGTGACTAACACCGTGGAGAATAAAGCCTCGTAGAAATGAGCTTTTGACTTTCACTTTGACGATGGAGAGAATAATACTGTGAGTTGTGAAGGGAGTGTACAGAAACCATAGTAAATGTGCAGAAGTACATAGCAAGATAGAGGTGTCCTCTGTTCTCCAAGTAAGGTTATAAGGATGCCAACTAGTTTAATGATTCCTGTGATCATCTGCTACCAAGAATATAGCACCTGGCATACCAGCTCATTCGTCATTTCTTGTGAAATTGTCCTTAATAATCAGTGGTTTACTTAATTTCCTTCTCTCCTAAGACCTGTAGTTATTTTGGTAACATGAATTCTTAACCAGCAGTGACTGAAGCACAGGAAGTTTACTACTGAAATTTGAAGAAAGTAAGAAAATAAGGAGTTATTGAAAATGAATACAAAAAAGAACTGATGAAATAACCAAATCTAGTATTATTTAGGAATAATCTTTGCTATTTGAGTATATTTTAATATAAATTAATCCATAAAGTTTTTTCTTGGGTATTTCCATATCACAGAAGCAAAAGAAGTCCCCCCTTTTTAAATATTTTGGGATTTTGGTGGGGTTTTTATTTCGGGGTGTTTTTGTTTGTTTTTTTTTTGTTTGTTTGTGAGGGGGTTTTGTTTGTTTGTTTTGGGGTGTTTTTTTTTTTAAATATTAGTTAACAATCATTTGAGTTTATTGCTAAAGGCAAGATAGTTTTGTTTACTATAGCTCCCAATCACATATAATAACAGTTAGAGGTATAGACACTTTGTCTTTTCCATTTTTTTACACATCCAACATATCACAGAGACCCAAGAGATAGTTAAATGTGAGTTGAAGAAGGAAGTGCTGAACATGAGTTTAATAAAATGGTTTCAAGTTGGTGCTCCAATGAATATTTATTATTTATACAAAAAAGAACAGTTTTGCCAGGGGAAATAGAGAAATGTGCCCCCAGCTCAGAATAGCTAATACAGAATATGGCTTCAAATAACTTTTAAATTGCTATATCTATCTCTTTCTATGCATGATTCTCAGTTTTCTTCTTCTAGTGGTTTTGCTATCTCATCTTCCTTATTATACCTAAATCCGGTTCTTTGCCCATCACATTAGACTACAAATCTGCTGCAGTAACTAAGCTCTCTTACATTGCTACCTCCTTTAACTTTGACTTCAGGTAAGTTACTCCCTAAGGTCACAAGTTAGAAGTATTGGAACATTTATTCCTAGGGAAGAGCAGAGAAATTAAATGGAATTTGCCAGGCAGGAGACATAGTTCGTATTGCATTGCAAGTCCCCAGTGGTAAGCCACAATTTTGACCATTCCAATTCGTAAATTGTTGTGCAGTGTTCAATATGTTGAGTTTATTTCAGGAGAAAGATTGAAGAGACCATGCCTACCAAGAGAATTCTTTCTGATTCCATTATAAATGTCCAAGTTTCTGTTATCCATTTTACAAGACATTCATTTAAAGATTATTATTTATGAATAGGTAATGATATATGATAGTTTTTATTAGGAATAAAATCGTACAGGGCAAAATATATACATTTAAAAGTGTCTATTCAGAGGTTTTATTTCAGTCTAATATGTTTAGAGGTAATGAATAACACCTTGAAAGAGATCCCAGATGGGGAATATGTCTTCTCTGGCACTCATGTAGTAAACAGTATTTCACTAGTATGATACTCAAAGAACAATTGCCAGGAGTATATAATGGTTTCAAAATGATCTTTTTTTAAACCAAACGTCAGAAACAAAGCTGATATTAGCATTAGAAGAGGAACAGCTCAGTCAATCCATAAGTAAACACTTTTAAGTCAACATTGTCCACAAAGCAGAATAAAATTTAAAAGGAAGAAAGGAAGAAAGGAAGAAAGGAAGGAAGAAAGGAAGAAAAGAAGAAAGGAAGAAAGGAAGGAAGAAAGGAAGAAAGGAAGAAAGGAAGGAAGGAAGGAAGAAAGGAAGAAAGGAAGAAAGGAAGAAAGGAAGAAAGAAAGAAAGAAAGAAAGAAAGAAAGAAAGAAAGAAAGAAAGAAAGAAAGAAAGAAAGAAAGAAAGAAAGAAAGAAAGAAAGAAAAAGAAAAAGAAAAATCTTGCCTTTGTTGGACATAAATATGTTTGGAAGTATGAAGGCCATTTCTGGCATAACTTTATGTTTCCTCCTCTTCCTGTACAGCTTTCTGGGAGACTCAAATACTCTTCAAGCTTCCCATGTTCCACAATCATCCAGAGTTCAATTCCTCAGCAAAAAGGTATCTGTACTTTCCAGGTAAGGTCTTCCAGACTGTATTTTATTTGTCTATGAACAGAACTATGGCGATTTCCTGTGCCTTTTATTTGAATGACAATGTATTTTCTGTGAAGCTAATAAAGTAAATAATTACCTATCTATGATTTTCTTTTCTTGAGTTCCAGATTCCGTGTTCTTTTTCATCCCATACACATTTGGAACTTTGTTTGCTTCTGCATTGTCTTTTCAAAAATAGCTGAATGCCTTTAACTTCACATAGACATTTCTTTTCAGCCCTACCATAGCTTGGCAGTGAGTAAAAATTGTTCCTGACAATTGTTCAATAAATTCCATGAAACGAATTTGACACTTGCAAAGTATTTCTCAGAGCTGAAATGTGAATCCTAAGTATTTTTTTTTTTTTTTAAGAAGTTCAATTAGAAGCCGCATTTGGTTTCTACTTGTACCTTGGTTGGCAGGCTCAGAAACTAAAGAAGTTACAGGACAAAACACTATTTTACATCAGAAGTTGCCCTTCCAAGTCAACTGGCAAGAAATTTGGAAGTTTGGTTTGACAAGGCTGCTACTTTGCTTATGGCAAGGCAAGTGCATCTGTTCAAAGATTCTTGTTTTGAGGCTTGAAATTCATTAAAAGACTTTTGATCAGGGCCTTATAGGTAGCCATATACAGTCATCGAAATGCATGAGCAAAAAACCAAGATTTATTTGCATTACTAAATCTCTCATTTTCAATTAAATAAATGGCTTAAACTATTTCTGTGCCTTCAGTAAAGTTAACACTTTATTATAAAGAGAAGACTATTTAAAAAACAGTCACCTACAACTGCAGTTGAAAGAGTGGTGACAAATCAATGGGAATTAGTAGACTAGCACAAAATAAACAATGGATTTTCTCCAAGGTGACTTGCATAGCAAAGAGATCCATACTAAGTGTTCCTGGCAAAATGTCTTTCTATTGTTGGCAGCTGTCCTAGTGCATAAGCTTCTACAGTAATATTTTTGGTTAAGTGAATATACATTTAAAACTTTTGCACCAACTTAAAATAGAATTTTCATTTCTTTGGTGAATTTTCTGTTTCAGAATTTTTTTTTTTTTTTTCCATGATTAACATACTTACCAAGAATAGACACTAAAAACTGATAATGCCTCGGTTAATACTCTTTTTCATCTTTTGGATAAGGTATCCAAAGTGAGTGGAAAAAAGCCCAACCATCCCCTACCATTTTTGCAACAGAATACAAAACTGTGTACAAAACATATTGTCCTTGCAACTTGTAATCTGAAGTTTAGCATGACCATTCAGAGTGAACTCAAAACTTGCTAAAAACCCACCCTCCTGCCTACTAAAACTACTTTTTGAATCATAATGCAAATCTTCGATGTTTTTACACCTCTGCTGGTTTTCCTTTTTACAGTGTGAAGATACTTTACATTGTTCTTGACAAGAAGAAATAGTTTTCAATGGTATAATGAGTAGCAGCAGAAGGAGGAGAATTTCCTAGTTGTATAGAGGAGTTCTCTATACCCCTCTGAGTGTGTGATTTTATTTCAAGGGTTTGGGAAAAAAATACTGAATGCTGTCCTGAAAAACATGACATTTAATTTCCTCCAAAAGGAATCTGGTTTGCATATGTTGAACTACTTCATGACAAGAATCACAGTACTGAAAGGGCTTAAAAATTAAGCAATTTACTAATAAAAATATTTTTCTGATCAAACTAAAAAGCTTATGAAGATGTAAAATACCATAGGGAGTATAAAGATGCTGATGTCACTGATTTTTACCTATGATGACTTAAATAGTTTCCAGATGTGAAAGAGGACTGAATTCTTATCTGTAAATAATTTATATATTCACTTAATTGTTGAGTGTATAAGACAAAGATGGTTGACAACATTTACAAATATAGCAAATGTTTTTAATCAGGAGGTGCCAGTTCTTTTGGGATCTCAGTGAGAAAGATACTGTCACTCAAAGTTGCCTAATTTATTGAGCAAAGGATGGAAATTATAGAAAATGTGACAGAAATCAAGGAGGAGCTTATCCAGTGCTGCAACAACTGTGATTCCAAGCATCAGGAGGGATATAAGATTGTTTTTACCTTTTTTATAATTTCCATTCATAGTATAGAATCATAGAATTGTCTAGGTTGGAAGGGACCTTTAAGATCATGAAGTCCAACCATCAACCTAACACTGCCAAGTCCACCACTAAACCACGTCCCTAAGAACCACATCTACCCATCTTTTGAATACCTCCAAGGATGGTGATTCCACCACTTCTCTGGCCAGCCTGTTCCAATGCTTGATAACCCTTTTGGGGAAGAAATTTTTCCTAATATCCAATCTAAACCTCCCCTGGTGCAACTTGAGACCATTTCCTCTCGTCCTATTGCCTGTTACTTGGGAGAAGAGACCGATCCCCACCTTGCTACAACCTTCTTTCACGTAGTTGTAGAGAGCGATAAGGTCTCTCCTCAGCCTCCTTTTCTCCACGCTAAACAACCCCAGTTCCCTCAGCCACTCCTCATAAGACTTGTTCTCCAGATCCTTCACCAGCTTCATTGCCCTTCTCTGGACTCACTCCAGCACCTCAATGTCTTTCTTGTAGTGAGGGGCCCAAAACTGAACACAGTATTCAAGGTGGGGCCTCACCAGTGCCGAGTACAGTGGGATGATCACTTCCCTGGTCCTGCTCATTACACTATTCCTGATACAAGCCAGGGTGCTGTTGGTCGTCTTGGCCACCTGGGCACACTGCTGGCTCATATCCAGCCAACTGTCAACCAACAACCCCAGGTCTTTTTCTGCCGGGAAGCTTTCCAGGCACTCTTCCCCAAGCCTGTAGCACTGCATGGGGTTGTTGTGACGCAAGTGCAGGACCCGGAGCTTGGCCTTGTTGAATCTCATACCATTGACCTCAGCCCATTGATCCAGCCTGTCCAGATTCCTCTGTAGAGCCTTTCTACCCTCAAGCAGGTCGACACTCCCGCTGAACTTGATGTTGTCTGCAAACTTACTGAGGGTGCACTCAATCCCCTTGCCCAGGTCATTGATAAAGATATTAAAGAGAACCCATCCCAGCCCTGAGCCCTGGAGAACACCACTTGTGACCGGCCGCCAACTGGATTTAACTTCATTCACCACCTCTCTTTGGGCCTGGCCTTCCAGCCAGTTTTTTACCTGGTGAAGAGTACGCCTGTCTAAGCCATGAGAAGCCAGTTTCTCCAGGAGAATGTTGTGGGAAATGGTGTTGAAGGCCTTGCTAAAGTATTCGTTACACAATAAATTAGTTAACCAGCTTTGAGTGCCTTTCTTAATGAGATCCCAAAAGGACCAACATCTATCTCCTCAGTGAAAAAACATCTGGAGTAGTCAGTATAAGGTAAGAAATGTTCTTTTGGAAAAGCAGTAGCAGAGTAAAGCCTGAGTGGATGCCTGGCTGGCCTTGCACACAAGTGTGGGGATGAGTAGCACAGAGATTACCGTGGGTATATTCCCCATTGATTTGAGAAAAAATAGAAGGAATTATCTTTTCAGACCCCTGCTGACAGTTTAAGTGTTTGGAAAAGCAGGGCATAAACGTGGGGAACAGGTAGCAGGATTTGTAAAGCGTATGTTTGTTAACTTGCCTTCGGTGGTTGTGGGGCACTTTAATGTGACAATGTGAAGACAGCTATGAACAGCAGACACAAAAGTGCCTAAAGGGGCTGAAAAGGAAAGTCCAGGCTGTGGACAGGAGGAGGCAGGGCCATTTGACCCTGGATTCAGAGGATTCTGCTCCCAGATGGTTATTAAGATGGAGATATTTGGAATCAAAGGGTCCAAGGATGAGAATGGGAAATCTCCCTCTGTCCCACCTTTGGCGGCAAGTAAGCCAAAGGGGACCTTTAGACACCTCTTAGTGTAGGATCCCTCTGTGTGATTATACACAGATAGACCTCCAAAATTTGGCTGATTTATATTGACAAAAATCAGGGGAGTGTCTGGGGCAGTGGTTGCTATGCATCTTGGATCATGCAGCAGAGGGGATAGCATGCATTTAAGCCTTCAAGTGTTACTGTGGTTAAGCACATTATTACAAAACCTTGTGATCGTGCATTTGAAGGGGGCTCAGGGGAATGTTACTCATTCCTTCTGGGACTGGCTCCATTAAGCTGTCCAAGCACAGTACGCCTCCCTTTTTGATTGAGATGGTAAATCATTTGCATGGAAGCATGTGGAGGAGGCTGGGCATACCTTTGGGAGTTGGCTGTGAAGCAAGGAATACATTCCTACAGTTTTGTGAGATCACATACTTAATTATTCACCTCTGGTATGCAGTCACATTTGTTCGCAGGCATCTTCTTCATACTATAAAGGGCACCATTTTGTCTTTTTGTGGACTGCCCAGGGAAAACCAGCTGGAGATGCCATCCTTTTATTGGGACAATTGGACAAACACCAGTTCAAAAAAGAAAATCTCAGAATGTGCATTACGGATGCACAGAAACCTAAAAGGAAAGTGGCCCACTGGGAAATGTTCTTGGCACTCCGCCAGGCAGGTACACCTAAAAAGGAAGCTGATGGAAAGCCAATCCCCTACCTTTGCGACCTACATAAGCAGTTGAAAAAGAAGCCGTCAAAAAGATGTGTAGTATTGATCTAATCATAGAATCGTAGAATAGTTTGAATTGGAAGGGGTCTTTAAAGGTCATCTAGTCCAACCTCCCTGCAATGAGTAGAGACATCTTCAATCAGATTAGCTTGCTTAGAGCCCCATCCAACCTGAACTTGAATGTTTCTGGGGATGGGGCATCTACCATCTCTCTGGACAATCTGTTCCAACGTTTCACCACCCTCATTGTAATTTTTTTTTTCCTTTCAGCTGGTCTAAATCTACGCTTTTTTTATTTAAAACCATTACCCCTTGTCCTATCGCAACAGACCATACTAAAAGGTTTGTCCCATCTTTCTTATAAACCCCCATTAAGTACTGAAAGGCTGCAATAAGGTCTCCCCAGAGCCTTCTCTTCTCCAGGCTCTCTCAACTTTTTTTCATAGGAGAGGTGCTCCAGCCCTCTGATCATCTTCGTGGCCCTCATCTGGACCCTCTCAAACAGGTCCATGTCTTTCCTGTGCTGAGGGCTCCAGAGCTGGACACAGTACTCCAGGTGGAGTCTCATGAGAGCAGAGTAGAGGGGCAGAATCACCTCGCTCGACCTGCTGGCCACACTTCTTTTGAGCAGCTCAACATACAGTTGGCTTTCTGGAATGCAAGTGCACATTGACAGCTCCTGTCCCACTTTTCATCCACCAGTGTCCCCAAGTCCTTCTCAGCAGTGCTGCCCTCAATTCCTTCAAAGCATAGCTTGTATTGATACTGGGGTTTGCCCCAAACCAGGTGTAGGACTTTGCACTTGGACTTGTTAAACCTCAGGAGGTTCACATGGGCCCACTTCTAACATCATTGGCTCCCCTTGTTGGTCAGGAGGAGAAGGTGAAAGAAACAACCCAGTCTAACATCCCTCTGTATGTAATCCTCATGGTGTTTTGGAAACACTATCCAAACCAACATCAGGATTGACTAGACATGGAGAACCTCCAGGTGTGCCAGGTGGCTGGAGTGGGACAGGGGGATCATTGACAATGAATCACACTATTAGAACTGGGAAAAAAAACCTGGCAACAGATCTCTCATATATTGGAGCTGAAGTAACTGAGATTCACAGAGATCCCTCCCATTACTCACACAGTCACCTTATAGCTATACATTCATTTGGTCGTTCTGAAGAGCCACCACATGAAGCCTACCTTATCCTACAACTGGGAAAATATCCAACATTTATTGCCTGAGTAGGGGTGAATCAAGTTCCCAAATAATTAATAGAGATAACATTTTGATGGGTAAAACTTTATTGCAGGTGGGAAATATTCTTTAGGAATTCAGGTATTGTGATGGGTAAAGTACTTTACTGCACCAGTTGTTTTATTGCCACCTCCAAACCCTTGAAAAAGTATCAGTTACCCAGAGATGCAAGCTGAAATCACTCAGTTAATTGTTGGAGACGGGTATTATCTGGCATACCACTCTCCCTTTAATAGTCCTATTTGGCCCATAAAGAAGCCAGATGGTTCCCAATGCATGATGGTAGATTACCAGCTAATAAATAAAGCAGCCTCTCCCATGGCTGCAATTGTCCCGGGCGTAGTGACACTATTAGAATGCATCAAGATAGAAGCTGGAACATGGCGTACTGTGACTGATATAGCTCATCCTTTCTTTATGCATTACTGCAGGATCCCAGGAACAATTTTCCTTTTCTTGGGAAGGACTACAATATACTTTCACTGTCCTGCCTCAGGGGTATTTGCATAGCCCTACTATCTGCCACAGGCTACTGGCACAACATCTGGAGGACAGTAACATCTCTCTAGCTTGTAAATTTTTCCGTTACATGGATGTTACTATCACTACTGGGCCCACTGAGCAGGAAGTGGGAGAAACTCATAGCAATATTATAGACATCATACAAAAACACGGATGGGAGATCAATCCAAAAAAGATACAAAGGCCCACTACAGAAAGTAAGGCAGGGACCCTGTCAAATGATGCCTTAAGTGGCCAAATAAACTATCTCACATATGCCTGAACCCCCAAAATAAAACTGAGATCTAGCAGTTTGTTGGAAACCCGTGTTTTTGGAGAAAATTCCTCCTCCATCTCACACAGGTCTTGTGGCCATTTGTATTGCATTTGTGTGGGAAGATTTTGGTAGGAGGGAGGCTACAAAGATGGCTTCTGTAAGAAACTGTGTCCAATACAGCCAATGCCAGCCTGCTCCAAGATGGACCTGCTGCTGGCCAAGGCCAAGCCAGTCAGCAACAGTGGTAGCACCTCTGTGATAACATATTTAAGAAGGAGGAAAAAAGACTGTGCAACACCGGCAACAGTCAGAAGAGAGGAGTGAGAATATGTGAGAGGAACAACTACGCAGACACCAAGGTCAGTGAAGAAGGAGGGGGAGGAGGTGCTCCAGGCACCTAAGCAGACATTCCCCTACAGCCCATGGTGGAGACCATGGTGAGGCAGGCTGTTCCCCCGCAGCCCATGAAGGGCCATGGCAGAGTAGATATCCACCTGCAGCCTATGGAGGACCCCACGCAGGAGCAGGTAGATGCACCCGAAGGAGGCTGTGACCCCATGGAGAGCTCACACTGAAGCAGGTTCCTGGCAGAACCTGTGACCCTATGGAGAGAGGACCCCACACTGGAGCAAGTTTGCTGGCAGGACTTGTGACCCCATGGGTGACCCATGCTGGAGCAGTCCATTCCTGAAGGACTGCACCTTGTGGAAGAACTCACACTGGAGTAGCTCGTGAAGAACTGCAGCCTGTTGGAAGGACTCACATTGGAGAAGTTCATGGAGGATTGTCTCCCATGCGAGGGAGCCCATGCTGGAGCAGGGGAAGAGTGTGAGGAGTCCTCCCCATGAGGAGGAAGGAGAGGCAGAGATAACATGTGATGAACTGACCAAAGGGATATTCCATACCATATGATGTCTACTCAGCAATAAAAGCAAAGAGAAAGGAGGAGGAGAGGGGACATTTGTTATTATGATGTTTGTCTTCCCGCGAAGTGGCTGGACATCACTTGCTGATGGGAAGTATAGAATAAATCTTTTGTTTTCCTTTGCTTCCATGTGTGGCCTTCACTTTTGTTTTTTTTAAACTGCCTTTATCCTGACCCATGAGGTTTTTTCCATCTTATTTTCTCCCTCCTTGCCCTGCTGTGGAGGGGAGTGATAGAGTTGCTTGGCTGGCACCTGGTGTTCAGCCAAGTTCAACCCACCACACCATTGTATCATATATACAGGAAAAAGGCCCAATCCGAATTGGAGGAAGAGGAAAAAGTAACTTCAGTACAAGTTAGACAGGCTGCATCACATGCTGTGGCTTTAGGGGCCAGATTGGCCCATAATCCTTTTGAATTGTAAGCCCTAATATCTGATGATATTGTGGCCCATTGGAGCCTTTGGCAATGAGGGGAGGGAAGTCTAGTTTTGACATCTCTCTACACTGACTCAAAATTACACTCCTTTTGAAATACTACTTTTAGCTGCATATTGGACACTGATAGAAGCTGAACAGATGACACGAGCTGAAGGCATTGCTCTTTCTGTCAGATTATCTGTCCTACAATGGTGTCCAATAACACCAACTATAAGGTTGGGAAAATGAAAAATGGTGAAAAGTGGAATTGATACATCTCCACACATGCTAAGCCAGATGTCCTGGTTTTGGCTGGGATATAGAGTTAATTTTCTTCATAGTAACTTGTATGGGACTATGTTTTGGATTTGTCCTGAAAACAGTGTTGATAACACACGGATGTTTCAGTTATTGTTGAACAGTGCTTACAGGGTCAAGGCCTTTTCTGCTTCACAAGCTGCTCCACCAGCAAGTACACTGAGGGAGCACAAGAAGCTGGGAGGGGACATAGCCATGTCAGCTGAAATGATGGCACCTTGGCGAGAACATTGAAGAAAGGGCAAAATTATGCTTTTCCGCTTCCGACCCTCCAACGGGGCAAGTAACAAAGTTGGCTGGCCTTGGTTGTTATAGCAGTAAGTATAAGCAAGAGCCTCTCTGCATACCGTTCCTTGGCATCAACTATAAATATGGGTCTTATCACCCTGAGAGTGAACAGTTTTCTGCACAACATGCTGTTAATTTCAGCAGTTAGAAGAGGCCTAGCTAAAAAGTAAAGTTACTGAACAAAATTGGTCCTGTTTTACTTCAAACCAGGACACACGAGAAGAAGGAGGGGGAGGAGGTGCTCCAGGAAACAGAGCGGGGATTCCCCTGCAGCCCCTGGAAGAGACCATGGTGGCACAGACTTTCCTTGCAGCCGGTGGAGAGAGCCATGGTGGAGCAAATATCCAAATTGCAGCCTGTGGGAAGGACCACGTGAGAGCAGGCGGATATGCTGAGAAGGAACAGTGGACCGTGGAGGACCCCACCTAAGAGCAGTTTTTTCCTGAAGGACTGTAGCCCATGGAGAGGATCCACAGTGGAACAGGGGAAAAGCATGAAGAGAAAAGTGCAGCAGAGAGGAGCTGTTATAGATTGACTGCAATGTGTCATTTGCCATTCCCCTCTGCACTGCTCAGGGTGAGGCAGAGGTAGACAAGTGGGGAACAAAGGAGTGAAGATGAGCTTGGAAAAAAGCAGGAATGGGAGGAAGGTGTTTTAGGCTTTGACTTTGTTTCTTGGTTTCCAAATCTATTTTAATTGGCAATAAATTATATTAACCTTCCCCAAGTCGAGTCTGTGTTGCCTGTGACAGTAACCAGTAAGTGTTCTCTCTGTCTGTATCTTAACCCAAGAGCTTTTTCATCTTATTTTCTTCCCCTACCCTGTTGAGAAGGGGGAGTGACAGAGCTACTGGGTGGGCGGCTGGAAGCTGCCAAGGTCAACATATCACAAATATATATTCAGTCATACCTATATGCATAGTGTGTTGCCTTCTCCACCTGAAATATTATACGCACCTATTTAAGAACTATAGCTTTATGAAGATCAGGGTATTGGAATGCATTGCCCAAGGGACTATTCAAAGCTAAGTCTGCATAGTGAGCGTGACTCCTATCAGTGACTGATGAATCTGTATTGTGAGCAAGATCCTGTAAGAGTACTAGCGAACTTAAAGCTGGTGAACCTCACCATGGATAGGAACTCTGCACAGTGTGCCATGATCCATGAGGAAGGGCTCATCCGACACTGCAACAACCAGGGTTCTCAGCATCAGGAGGGACATAAGATTACTTTCACCTGTTCTATAATTTCCATCCTTTACTCATTAAATTAGTTAACCAGCTTTGAGTGTTGGTGCGTAACAGCTGTACTTTTCTATAATACTGTTAAGTGTATATGACATACACTAATACAGCCTTAAAACTAGGAAAACTCAAGATGCTGAAAAGTCCAAGCTATTGGGTTACTCCTCTATGAACTGCCTGGTAGCACTAAGACAGCATCAAAACTCATGCTTCATGTTATAATTAATTATGCTGATTTATTGTATCATTTTTGACACAATAAGGACTGTGTCTTCTTCTCTATTTCACCACAAATTCATAGCATCGTTAATTATTTAGAAAATTTGAGGGCTTTTTGTTAAATAAATGCCTTCATAGACAAAAATTTTTTATGTTATGCCATGGGTATTTTAATTTTTTTTTTTAATAATCTATTCCCCTATCCCCAATATTTTAATACAAGCTGAGATCTTTATTTTTCTTTCATGCATGGAAACATTCATACTTGATTTTCTATGGTGAATGGAGAACTTGTTGACTTACTGTCTAGAAGAAAGCTTGAGAATTTCTCAGATGAGCTCTCTGTTCTTCAGGTTAATGTGGGAGAACCGAAATGTACTTTCTAGTTGCTAAATGGATGGATTGCCTGGAGATGTACTGCAGGCTTCAGCAATAAAAGAGGAGGGCTTTCATCCTTTGTGCATTATTTATGGCCATTTGTTTGCTGGCAACATTGCAATCTGCCATTACCAGAGCTGCTGATTTAGATAACCTGAAATGCTTAGACCTCTATGACAGTGCCTTGAGGTGAGATAGCCCCTGAAAGAAGAGTAAGTGGATGAAATGCAAGACATTTTAAAAGCAAGAAAAACAAGGATATCATTATGAAATAATGCAGTAAACATACTCAAATGGGTATTAAATGAAATAATTATGAACTTTTTAGAAGTATTTTTATCTTAAAATATTTTTTCCTACCAATAGTGTTCTAGTAAACAACTTTGCAATCTTTTCTCCACAAAAACAGTCTAAGAAATATAGCAAAAACTTTTAAAGTTTATCTTGTCTTATATGCTGTTTCTTCTCATGGTTCCATATGTCAAGAGAATTTCCTGAGTTTTATATTATTATATAAATACACTACGAATTTTATTTTGTTATATCAACTGTCTCTTTCTATACTGTCCTATAATCTTGCATCATGTTAGTTAAGAAAAACAAAAGCAACACCTTTAAGATTGTTTAAAACTGGTACTTAGATTTTTAGTGACAAGGAGTTTCATTAAAAAAAAATCTTAATCACAGGTAAGATAGGGTGTTCTGTATTCCGTGTGAGAAAGGACACCAGAACTTCTCCAGGAAATTATATTGCTTCAGTGTCATCAATTTGCATTATTTTCAATACAGATTTGAGCTGTAACGTTCCAGCTCAAATTCCAGAAAAATCTAAATCACAAATTATAGATTGGATTTTCATACTTAATTTCAAAACTTGGTGTCTCAAAATCCTTCTCAGCTGCCTTTCAGACATATAGTCAGAACAGTTTTCAGCATTGAAGCTAACTCAGGTGTAGGTAACAGTAAGAATTATGCCTGAATTAATCATAGAATCATAGAATCATGGAATGGTTTAGGTTGGAAGGGACCTTAAAGATCATCTAGTTGTAAGCCACTTGCCATGGGCAAGGACACCTCCTACTAGACCAGCTTGCTCAAAGCCTCATCCAATCTGGCCTTGAACACATCCAGAGATGGGGCCTCCACAGCTTCCCTGGGCAACCTGTTCCAGTGCCTCACTACTCTCACAGTGAAAAATTTCTTCCTCTTCATATTAATGTGATAGGCGTTTTGAGTTGTTTCACTTCTGTAAAAAACTCTGTGAAGTCTATTGCATTTTTCCCATTATCTCCCTACTGAAAGAAAAAAAAAAATAAAAAAAAAACCATTGGGGCTGCTGGTTCTTAGTTGGTGCCGACAGTGTGGCATGCTTGATTTTAGTGTAGAAAGACTTCTAATTTCTTGAAAATGAGTTGAATTATCATCAATTTTCACATCTGATTTTTGTAATATGATGCACAAATTCTCTTTTTAGTCTGGAGTTTTGCTTTAAAAATTACTATGAGATTTAGAGTGAAACATTTTCAGAGAATTTAAGTTCATTTTTCTGTATTCTTGTGCGGCTCAGTCATGTTTGCTGAGATGTGTTGTTGTATAGGAACAATTCCTCAAGTGCTTCCTGTTTTAAGTTTCCCGGTTCCTATAACGCAGAGCTCATATAGGCTTCTCTTACCTCATTATCACTCTCATCTTTTCATGTCATATATTCAGATATAATGAAAAGTGCTACCATCACATTTTATTTTTCTCTCTGCTGGGACTCTGTTGATAATCAGAGTATGAATGACAAAATTATATTTGATGGTATATGGAGAATTTGAAAGCAAAAGCAAGAAATATTGCTGAGGAAAATGGAAAATAGTTGATTTCCTTAGTCACAAATAGCTCAAGGGTGGGGTTTGTTCTTTCTTTTTTTTTTTTTTTTCGAAGAGCTCACCATAGCAAAAGACTGATTTTACAACTCCTTGCACATCTGATTAATGTCCCCATTGTATGTAAATAATACTGGTAAATATATGAAATTATTGAAAGAATAAATGTGAAACAAATATTCTGATAAATTGAAAGATGCTGTTTGTATAATGAAAAATCATGGCTTAGCCTATAAATAAAAGTAGCTTGCTTGTCTCAGCTGTTTTCTTTTTGGAAACAGTCCTTTATGATGGTAGCGCACTGCATAAATCTTACATATTTTAGCATAACTGTCTCCTAGATATTGAGTTATTCTCTGAGGGAATGCTGGTCTGTCTAGGTCATTCTAAAAGCGGATTAGCTAAACAGTTCTGGGAATGCCATATTTTTTCCACGTCAGGAGCTTATCTGTGGACTATATATTTCTGGTACTATCGATTCATTCTCACTTAAAGTTACTAATTTTATAACAATGTAAAAAGTAAATTTTGGAGAAAATCAGAAAGAAGCTATTTAAGGTTTTTAAGACAGTACAAGTTACAGTCTATACTTGTGTATTTTAAAAGAAGCATAGTAAGAACTGTTTCAGCACAGATGACATTGAAACTATTATGCATTCATTGTCATACCACCCTAGAAGATGATATTCTTAAATTTCAATTTCAGACTATTGGTTAATATTTCAGAGACCATTGACCAATGGCCAGTGAGGCCATTACAGATTGAAGGTCCAGTAGCCATTCATGCAATGACTTCATGACTCTTTGAACCTTTACAACTTCTTGTCAGCTGTCTTGGTCTACCACTCAGACTAAGTAGAAAATCCATAATTAATTAAGAACTGATCCACAATTAGTTAGGTTCTGTCATTTTGTCTTTCATTAATAACCTTCCATTCTGTTTAATCGTCAAGTGAATTTTCTCATTAGGTTTTCCTCATCATATTTTTATATCCACCAGGATAAACTGTGATTTTAAAGATAATAATTTTTTTAAAAAATTCTCCTTTATCTTGTTACACATTTTAACATACGAATTCCTTAAATACTTTATATGAGCTAAAATATAATTATATCTGCAGCAGAGAATGTGAAAAGCCATCCAAAACCTATTTCAATCAAAATAATCTCAGAGATTAAAGAAACAATGATTTAGGATTCAGCAACACAGTTTATATGCTTAATGCTTTGGAGAATAGACCAATCATTGCACTTGAGGCGATTAATTTGAATTATAAGGTAGGCCACAAAGATTGAAAGAAAAAGAGTAGATTCAGCTTATAATCATCTCTCTTGAATATTGTGAAAGTCTTTGTATGCATTGACTTTTTTATACATGTTCATATCTACATGATATTAGAATTTAGAACAATATAATCTTGTTTGATATAGATTTTCCTCTGCTATTTAGCCAAAGGCAGAATACAGTGATGATGAGAAAAAGGCTATGTTTGCTGAGTGATGTCTTCCACTTTTGCATGTAAGTTGTCCTAGTGAAAAAAAACTAGTACTACTGATAAACAAAGATGGAGCAAGCTGTCATTCACTGAACATTCAGAATAGACTGTTTTCTTCTCCCACAGAACAGTACCCAGTTATTAACTTCCTTCATCTCCTCCACAGAATTTTAGTACAACTTTCTTTCAGTTTTTTAGTACAGTTTTTTTAGTACAACATTCTTTCAGTTTTCAGAATTCTCTAAGGGCTTCTAACAACATCATGCTTTGTCCTTACATATATCTGCATCCACTTACACTGTTCATCTTCTAGGTTCCCCGTGACACAGCTTAATTTATAAATTTCCACTACTGTTTGCTTGTTTTTATCTTTTCCATTTGTGTATGACTTGCAAAAATGGAAAAAAGTCGTAAGAAAGAAGAAACAAGAATGACTAGAGGAAATAAGTGTGTTCCAACAGGAATCTCATAAAGTTCAACAAGGAGAAATACAAAGTCCTGCACCTGGAGAAGAACAACCCCATGCACCAACACATGCTGGAGATCATCCAGCTGGTAAGCAGCTTGGCAGAAAAGGACATGGTGGTCATGGTGGACACAAAGTTGAACCTGAGCCAGCAATGTGCCCTTGCCACAAGGAAGGCTAATGGTAACCACAGTTGCATTAGACAAAGTATCACCAGCAGGTTGAGAGAGGTGTTCCTTCGCTTTTTATTCAGCACTGGTGAGGCCACATCTGGAGTACTGTGTCCAGTTCTGGTGTCCTTAGCACAAGAGACATGGACACACTGGAGAGAGTCCAACAAAGGGTGACAAGGATGATTAAGTGACTGGAGAACCCTACATATGAAGAAAGGCTGAGAGAGCTGGGACTGTTCAGCCTAGGGAAGAGAAGGCTCAGGGAGTATCTTATGAATGTATATAAATATCTGAGGGAAGGGTGCAGAGAAGACAGTGGTTTTCAGTGGTTCCCTGAGATAGAACCAGAAGCAATGGTCACAAACTGAAACACAGAAGGTTCCATCTAAACATCAGGAGACACTTTTTTACTGTAAGCATGACTGAGCACTGGCACAGGTTGTCCAGAGAAGCTGTGAAATCTCCATCCATGGAAATATTCAAAAGCCATCTGGACGTGGTCCTGGGTAACTTGCTCTTGGTGGCCCTGCTTGAGTCGGGGAGTTGGACCAGATGACCTCCAGAGGTCCCTTTCAACCTTGTGTGATAGTGTGAAAAAAACTAGTGTATAAAAAGATGCAAAAGGTAATGAATAGAAAGTATTAGTGAAACTATGAAAGAGTAAAATCCTAAATACCCAGTCAACTTTCCTATAAATTTCAGTTATCCAGAAGAAAAACAGAAGTAAGTGCAGCAGTGTGAGAATCCAATAAGGATATTCTTCTGGTAAGAAAAGAGAGATCATATACATGTATATTTCCAGCATCATGATAGAAAATGAGTTTAAGGAAAAAAAGGAAATCATACACATGCCAAAAGCTTTGAACAAGAGAAGTAATTAGGAATGCAACTGTGAACAAGGTTCAAAGTGTGAACAAGGTTCAAAGTTTAACCCATTCACACAGGCTGTTGTGGTACAAGAGCAAAACTTTAGTACGAGACATACTTTCGCTACTTATTGCACCACATTGTTCTTCCTGTAATAGCAATCTTTTTGACATAGATTTGGATAATAGAGTATTCACTACCGAGTAGAGTTTTGAAATCCAAAGGGTAGCTAGTATATGACTGCTTACTAGAAACCACAGTGATGTGAAGTTGAAGTAACCTCTGTGTTTTGAAAGAGACATAATGCTCTAAATGTTCAAGGCCTAATAAATGCCCTGACCGATAAAGTCAGTGGGAGACTTGCTCTTGACTTCAGTGTTCATTAATACAAGCCATTGGTAAAGAGCAGGATCATTAAGCTGCAACACCCACATAGACTAATTTAAATATAGGCTATCCTTTACTCCCAGTGCTATACTGTTCTTCACCTCAAGAGACCTACTATACTCTTATAGAAATAGTCAAGACAGTAACTATGTATTACTGTAAATAAATGGTTTGCAAACTGACCCTTATAAATAGCTAAGAGAAATAACTTGATTAATCAAAATAATGTGCTACAACATTTCAGACTATTTTCCAGATCATAACTATACAGAAATTTCAGACTTAAAGGAAAATAATTGGAACCAGAAAGGAAATAAAACCACACTATTGTTGTTGTTGTTTTTAAAACAAATATTCTATGTAAAAAA
Source organism: Burhinus bistriatus (assembly GCA_013397275.1). Taxonomy (NCBI): domain Eukaryota; kingdom Metazoa; phylum Chordata; class Aves; order Charadriiformes; family Burhinidae; genus Burhinus; species Burhinus bistriatus. The sequence continues at coordinate 54,275 of VYXH01000960.1, read as the reverse complement.
GGGGTTGTGTTTGAAAAGCAGGCAAATCACATGCAGCCCTGAATGTGAGGTACCAGATGTTGTACTACGTGATACTCAGAATTCACAACTATTTCTGAGATATAAGAACCACCTGTTTAGTTCCAGGTCATTGCCTTTCAAGGCAATTTTTGAAAGAAGGCCTTAAAATTTAATTCTAATTACATAGAAACAAATAATCTCACTAGTACTGAAATGAGACCATGGAAAGAATTACCTGTATAATCAAAACTGATACTGAGCACCACATATGCATGCACCAGCTTTGCAAAAAGTAATATATATGTACATCTGTTAAACACAGATCTATAATATTTTTCTAGATATAACAATTTGTACTGTAATTTGAACATTTTATCTGTTTTTCATATTAGAATAATGAACAGTGATGGCAAGAATAAAAATAATAGTTGTTTAATCCTACAGTACTTTTTAGTGTTTGTCCTATTGACTAGCGGAATATTTAATTCCCATACAATCTTGATTGATGCATATGCCTTTGTTATTATCCTCCTAACTTTCTTGGGTCAAGGAGTCTCTCCATCTTGCATAATCAAATAGAACATAAATGCAGATGCAACAGAATATTGCTAAGAGTGTTACGAAAAAATACTTTATGCTTAAGCTAAATACATATTACTTAATAGAATAAAGGAAAGCATGTACATAAAATTAGTCACTTAATAATGCATTGTTACATTGATTTAGAGTAATATAATTACAATGATATATAAGAATTCACTATAATTACCCTTCCACTGAGACAAAGATTAGAAATGGGGAAAGATTTATTAGGTCTACTAATAAGTTCCTTCACCAAATTATAGCGTCGTTTCTCCGGTCTCACTTTAACTGACTCAAGTGTTGTAAAATTTCTCCACTTCTAGAGAATTTATTCTGTTGTTCAACAAACTAATAGAACATAGTTGTCTTGGAGGCTTTACTTTAATATTCACTTTTTTCACTGCTCATTTTTATCACATTTTCTTAATTATGCCTCTAGGATCTACTTTGAGAATGCATACACTTTCTAAAAGCATGTACTGTAAATATTTACAGACAACTTCATACCCTTACCCCTCACTATGACCTCCTTATTCCCCTTACTCCAGTCAAGCTTGTAATGTGTTTATTTAAGCTCAGGTATTCAAACAAATTAAAAAAAAAAATGTCCATAGAAAGGTCATACTGAGGGTAATGAGACTAAAGTACTTGCTGAAATCCCTTCTCATTTATAAAAATAAAAATTTAGCCAAATGGTCCAGAAGTGCTGAATATTTTAGTTGTGAGTATTGATTGTATAAACAATTGCACTCTTTTTTCAACATATGAAAACCAATGTACATCATAGCTTGAGTTCTAGAGGTCAGTTCAACTGCCTCAGTGTAGAATATCTAGCATCATTTGAGATGACCTAGGTTATCTTACTTTGTCTCTTATTCCTAACATGCCCAAGACTCCTGTGAATACTTCATACCTACTAGTCATTACAGACCAAGATATTGTAGGATTTCTCATGGTATTAGTTACCTATGTGTGTGATGACCAAACCGAGGTTAGTGACTGTAGACACGATTTTCAAATACTAAAATGAATTCAAGTTTAGAATATCAAATACTGTTGAAAGTCAGTGCTGTAAGTCTGTATGTGTAGGTGTTTAAATACAGATATAATAAAATACTAATATTAACTTCTTAAAAAGAGCCTTTACTATCAGTGCTGTATTACATTTTTCCCATCACCACTAGAAAATATGTTTTGGGCTGGTAAATATTTGCCAGATTTCATATACAATGCTCACCCTAGAATATTAGAAGGCAGATGAAATTTCAAAGGCACAGTAAGGATCTGTGAACTCTGCTTCCAACAGGAGTTTGGTGTTTTGGTTTTTTGATTATCCCTCCACCTATCTTAACTTCCCACAAATGCGCTGATGTCAGAGCAAATAATAGGTATATCTACACAAAACCTGTGTATCTGAAACAATTGGTAGGGAAGTGTGTAACTCTCCCATTAGTCTTTACAGGAGAAGTTGGTTACACTTAATGAAAGCCCAAATAAGACTTTTTATCTTGATTCAAAATCCACCAAAGTCAGTAGACATCAGTAGGATTTGGATTAGGAGTAGAGATAGAAATCAATTTTAATGAAAATATTAGAAGTAGAACTGTTTAACTGTGACCCTTGGATTGATCTAAGATACTGGATACAATTTTAGTGGCTATCTCTCTTTGTAGACTTGAAATTAAATCAAATAGCTCTTTGCAATACCTTCAAAAATACAAGCAATATTTTATAATATTAAACTTTCAGTGTAAATTATTATACTAATATTCTAAGATACTATGCTATGCCATAAGGAAGGCAAATACACAATTTATTTTAATGTATAAATATTTATACACAAAAGCAAAATTCTTACAGGATTTGAAGAAGAAAATACATAATTAATTAGCACCAACTACTTAATCCATTTTCATCATTCAACTTACATGTGTATCAGCCCATGGACCCAGATCTCAGAAAATGTCCAAATTCCTTACGTATATAGTGAAGGTGTATATGTCCTGAAAGACTCCAAAGAGAGATCCTGTCCAGTTATTTTAGTAAACTACCTTTAATTGGCATGTCAGAGAAATCTATTTATCCTAAATTTTAAATGGACTGCCTTACCACCTGAATGTGCCTCTCTGTCCCTAAACTGTAAGTGAAAGCTAGACAACTGAGCTCTTAGCTTGAAGTATAGTCATGTAATTGCACAAGTAGACCATTCAGAGCTATATAAATATTAGATTCAGACTAAACAATCTGAGGTCTTTTCTAGAGTTATTTTTGAAGTATTACTTCTGGATTATCATTTTGTGGAATATAATTGATTAAAGACATTATTTTGACCTAGACAGTATTTTATTATCATGCATGTGTTTTTAATAGCACAACACAAATTAGGTCAAAGAAAACCAATGATTTTTTTGAAATTTTAAACGTATTTGCTTCATTTGTGGTCATATTATTTTAATTATTTATTTATTTGCTCCAAATAACAAAGCAAATATGTTTAATCAGATGAATTTCTGAATGTTTAATATGTACAAGAAAATCATCATCTATTATCAGGCATGTTTTACACAGCAGTTGTAGTTTAATACATTGATTGCATTAATTTTGAATAATTATAGATGCAGATCTCATCCAAACAATACACTAAAAAGAAAAATCCAGAGCATGGGTGGGATAATGCTGTTCAAATGAATGCTGTTGCTCTGTGTCTTGGCAAACATGAATAAAAGTTTAAAAAAAAACAACCAACCAACCAACCAAAAAAACCCTCAGAACAGAGCAAATAACAAATAGAAGACAAAATACTGCCAGAAAAAGAAAAATAAAACAAGTCATAGGCAATAAAGCTACCTCAGTTTATTAGTCCCTTGACCTTCTGGAAAACAGAAGGATTTTTTTCTGTAACTGTTATTACTGGAAGTAAAACTTGGGTTACAAATTAGTCCCCACGCTTAATCTGGGGACTTAATCTGGCATCTGTTGTAACTAACTGCATCCCTGTGGTGTCACACTAATAATTACAAGCACCTTCTCTAACAAACTCCATCTCTATTTTCCTTTGCTGCATAGCTTGACAGCTATTCCACTTGAAGTTAATTTCTTCAGCTAAATAGCCAATCCAGCCTTTTCGTGTGACTATACAATGTAAAATTCTCAGGGTAGTAATTATTTTATTTTATCGCTTCACAGCTTGATCACATATTTAGAAGACTGAGATGAATCTGTGCCTTCACTTTCACGTCCATTTTACTGAACTATTGACTCTGTTGGCTTTACTGTTGTTAAATTTCCTCTTTCCGCGGTCCACCAGCATTTTTGATGCTAGTATGTAGTTTCAGATTTGACTTTTTATTTCTAATATTTTAGCAATTGATTGTGCTCCATTTGCTTCATTGATAATTACACTTAATTGAGATGTATCTTTCATATTTTGGAATAGTCATAGACATTTAAACAAAGTTATTGCATTGTAACTCTGGTTACATACTGTTGTCATTCAGATTTATATTTCGCTACTAAGACCACTATCGATTTTGCTGTTGCAGAAATGGGTCTTATTTACTGCACATAAAACTATGAACACAGCAATATTTTTCTATGTAGATACAGATTTTAAAAAATTGGTATTATTGGCTCCTGAACAACTTAAAAGTATTTTTTACTGTACGTTAACAACATATGTATTTTTTTCCCCAAAACAATAAAATCCACGATGAAAAAGTTTGACAGAAAAAACAAGCCATTTCACCTTCATTCAAAACTTGGCTATTACTGTATCAGGGGTTTTGTCTCCAATTTGCATAATAATGATAAGATTATTCCAATCTTTTCCTTAACATTTAGGATCCAGCACAGTTCACTCACTTGTGTTTTTCTTCCCTTGAGAATCAGCTACTGAAATATTCTGTCAGCTGATTTGCTTGACAAATCCTTTTGGCTGAACTTTAGTATGCATAGAAAACAGCTGTTCTATTACTGACAATTACTAAAAAAAGAACCCAAGTAATCCACAAATCACTATACTGTTTTCTTTTAGCCCTTTGCTGACAATAGTACTTGTCTAAGCAGTGAAAATCTTTCTTCCCAAGATGCCGCATGTTCTAAAGGAGCACATAAACAAAGACTGTGCATCCACTTCAAACACATGTGAGGACATAAAAGATTATGGCAGTGCTATTTATATTCCATTCAGCCACATATTGCTGAACGATTTTCCCATGATCTGCCTTGAATGGTTTATTGAACTATGAATATAGATATTGAACATGCATGTAAAATGCACCATGACAAATTGCACTTTTGTGTTCACAGATGTATTTGCATACACAGGCTGAAAATTAGACCATAATACTCTTCAATGCAAATGCATCTCCTTTGTGCTAAACCTTGTAAATGTTACTCTAACCTTACCAAGACTCAACATAAAAAACCTCACGGACAGCTCCCTATATTATCTTAAACATAAAAAGAACAGAATCTAATTAATTGTTTTCATATCACATGACAAATAGAGTTTCATGATGAACTGTTTTTTCATACTTATTAATGTTATTAGCTTCATACATTAAACAAGTTAAAATTGTGCTCTCTTTCCAGTTTCTTCAGTTGGTAAGATGAATGGACAAATGTATGCATGAATGACTCATACAAGTAATACCAACATAGAATCATGGAATCATAGAATAGTTTGGGTTGGAAGGGACTTTTAAAGGTCATCTAGACCAAGCTCCTTGGAATAAGCAGGGACATCTTCAACCAGATCAGCTTGCTCAGAGGCCCATGCAACCTGACCTTGAATGTTTCCAGGGATGGGGCATCTACCAGCTCTCTGGGCAACCTGTTTCAGTGTTTCACCACACTCATTGCAAACAATTTCTTTATTATATCCAGTTTTAATCTACCCTCTCTTAGTTTAAAAAACATTACCCCTTGTCCCATTGCCTCAGGCCCTGCTAAAAAATTTGTCCCCATATTTCTTAAAAGCTCCCTTTAAGTACTGAAAGGCTGCAATAAGGTCTCCCCAGAGCCTTCTCTTCTGCAGACTAAATAACCCCAACTCTCTCAGCCTTTCTTCATAGGAGAGGTGTTCCAGCCCTCTGACCATCTTCATGGCCCTCATCTGGACTTACTTCAACAGGCGTATGTCTTTCCTATGCTGAGGGCTCCAGAGCTGGACACAGTACTCCAGGTGGGGGGTCTCATGAGAGCAGCGTAAAGGGGCAGAATCACCTCCCTTGACCTGCTGGCCATGCTTCTTTTGAGCAGTCCAGGATACAGTTGGCTTTCTGGGCTGCGAGCATTCATTGACAGCTCATGTCCAGCTTTTCATCCACCAGTACCCCCAAGTCCTTCTCCTCAGGGTTGCTCTCAATCCCTTCATCCCCTAGTCTGTATTGATACCAGGGATTGCCCTGACCCATGTTCAGGGCTTTGCACTTGGTCTTGTTGCACTTCACGAGGTAGCCACAGGCCCGCTTCTCGAGCTTGTCCAGGTCCCTCTGGATGGTATCCCATCCCTCAGGCCTGTCAACTGCACCACTCAGTTTGGTGTCATCTGCAAACTTGCTGAGGGCGCATTTGATCCCAATTTCTATGTCACTGATGAAGTTATTAAACAGTACTGGTCCCAATGTGGACCCCTGAGGGACACCACTTGTCACCAGTCTCCATCTGGACATTGAGTCATTGACCAGTACCCTCTGGATACGACCATCCAAGCAATTCCTTATCCACCAAACAGTTCACCCTTCAATTTCATACCTCTCCAATTAAGAAAGATGTTGTGGGGGATTTACAGAAGTCCAAATAGATGACATCCGTAGCTCTTCCTGTGCCCACTGATGTAGTCACTCCATCATAGAAGGTCACTAGGTTGGTCAGGCAAAACCTGCCCTAGGTGAAGCCATGCTGGCTGTCTCAAATCACCTCCCTGTCCTCCATGTACTTTAGCATAGCTTCTAGGAGGATCTGTTCCATGATATTCCCAAGGCACAGAGGTGAGGCTGACAGGGCAGTAGTTCCCAGGGTCCTTCTTTCTACTCTTTTTAAAAAGGGGTGCAATGTTTCCCTTTTTCCAGTCACCAGGGACTACACCTGACTGCCATGACTTTTCAAATATCGTGGAG
>VYXH01000960.1:1332-46665 GCA_013397275.1 Burhinus bistriatus | reverse complement strand
ATGTCCTTAACCTGGACCTCAGGGAGGCAGCAGACTTCCCTAAGAGGAGGGTCTGGCTGGCATATTGGACCCTCTGTTACCCTCAGAAGGGAGTTGCCTACTGCTATAACATGTCTTTTATTCCTTGTGGAGGATGTTGTGGTACAGGGGGAAGGCCTTTCTGACCTTGGCAGCACCTCTGGTGAAGATGAACTGACAATCACATCATGCATTGACTGGACTTCCACATTCAGAGCATCTTACCTGTTGTACAGAGGCATCTGGGAAGGTGGGGTGGGCAAGGAGAGTGTTTGCCCGCCGCCCTGAGTGTGGATTTGCCTCCATTCACTCCTCTCCTTTAAGCTACTGCCTTCAGCCTGGTGGAGGGAGGATACAGGATCCCCTTGATCTTGTTTCCTTTCTGGTGGTTGTTCCTGTTTCAGCCTCAGGGAGGGAAGAGCATGGTTCCATCAGCCTATCTCTTTCTCAGACTCTCCGATGCTCCTTAACCTTTCAACTTCCTTTCGTAGGTCTGCCTAGGCTGAGCAGATTGTCCACCTAGTCACATCTCACACAGCTCTTCTCACTACTGCCATCTGTTACAAGCCAAAAACTCTGGCACTCCCTGCAGCCTGAGACCTGGATGGCTTCATGTTTTGTTGACAGCTCCGTTTGAGTAGCTACATCCATTCTGCTGAGTGCAGAGGGCATGGCTTTCTGCTGGGTGGGTACCATAGCTGAGCTCCTTCTGAGAGGGTGACAACCACGAATTGAACTTACCCCTTGAGGTGGTAGGGTGACTACACCCTTCCTGCATGCCCTTACACATGAACTGATGCACAAACTGCCACGCCACACCCTGGCTGACACACCATGCCCTGTTTGCTCACTCTGTTGGCAGCGCTCCTGGTTGCTCTTGCTCCCCAGGCTGCTTTTTGGAGGTGTAGGGGGGGGTCACGGTCGCTCTGGCAATACTCAGGCATCATCAGCACCTCCCATGAGAGCTGCCAGCTCCTGTCAGGTCTGTCCATGGCCCCAGTGTCTCCCTACCTCAGGAAAATGCCCTGTGCACCAAGATCTGCTGCATGGAGTGGGTTGTGCTTGCTCCGGAACAGCTCGCCTGAGCAACCAACCGAATCATATGCATATGACTTGTAGACATTAAATTTATATTTTGCATGTAGCCGTAATCTTAAATTGACTTTTCATCAATTAAAATGTCAGCTCAAAGAAACTCTAAAATATTCCCCCAAATAAGGTTTTTCTTTTCCTAAAATTATTGATCTTTCTTTTACTTTCTATCCCTCAGTACATTTTTACCCTTCTTATCTCCAGTTAGGACTTCTGAGATGACCTTTCTATCTAAAAAAAAAAAACCCTAACCAGACAAAACCCTACAACTGCCTGTTCCCTGAAAATCAAAAGTACAGCTTGTCTGTCAAGATAGAGTTTTATTTACCAAAACAGATATGCGATCTGAGTAGCCAATGCCATCATTACTCAAATAATTAGCCTATTGATTAGCCGCTCTCTAGATCAGATCATCAGTATGTCCTTGGTACTCAGGGTCACAGAATTCCTTCCTTTTAAGCTCTTTCAGCGATTCCAGATCTTAGCATGAGGTCCTTTGTTTATAACCCTTACTATGTCTACTTACACACCGACCCCCTTTGCTAACCTATTAACACTGTTTTCAGATCTTTTTTAATACCTGATTAGGAATCTGACCATATAAATTAAGCAATAGAAGAAAATCATAAAGTGTCTCCTTTGACATTCTAACCACCAAAAACCCGTTCTCATTTACTTACATGTAATTTTTCTATAAGCTTATTTAGCATCAAATTTTCAGCTGCTATGATAGCTCTTTATGCCAGTAAAATCAAGGTTTGAGCCCAAACCCTGGTTACATTGATAAAAGCACTGGCAGTTTCTTCTACCTTTTAGTTTCTAATGCCATCCACTGTAAAGTAAAACTCAAACTGCAAATAAGCTCTGCGTGTCACAATTCAAAGAGAACATCAAACCACTTCTCCATCGGTTTCAAGAAAACCTGATTGATGTAGTCTCTCACTACAAGAAACTATTACCTACTTTCAAGTTCCACAGCCAAGATAGGCCTGTGAGAGACCTAAAATAGCCAGCCATGAGACTGTAGTTAAAGACCTATTTGATTTTATCAAACCACCCCAAAAGCTGTTTTTATCCAAAGAACAGGGTTTTTTTTCCCCCTGGCTATTAAAGACTTCTTTCATTGTCAAGGCATAAATATTTCTCAAAGAAACAATCAAGCCATCTCTGATCTCTCAGTCTTAGGAGAAAAAGAAAAGAAAAATAAAAAGTCTCCTCTCCAAAGATTCAGATTTTCTGGGCACAAAAGAGGGGAACCTGATTTGTTTTACAGCTGATTATATATTAACTTTTCCTCTCTCCCTAATCTATCTGTGTTTCAAATGACCTCTGTTTCAAACTCTCTTCTGCCCAAGTAGATAATTATCCTGTCTCTAATTCCTTTTTCTTTTTGCCTTGCTTTCCTGTCTTGTCCTCTCATCTCTTCTCCACATAAACTGTATTTTCTTTCAAAGATTGCCTAAATGATACACATCTAAATAAACTCTGAGCTCTTGTTATTACCTTGTATTTCACTTTTAAATTTACTGCCTTTATTTCGGACCTTAAGAAGGGCTTGCATGCCCAAAAGCTTGGCTGATTTTCTTCAATGCAGTTACCAGTAAGTCCAGCAAAGAGATATTGCCTCTAATGACAGATTTTCCCTCCTGCCAATAAAAACAATTTCGTTGAAAGATTCATAAGAAATAAAACAGTTATCCCACAACTTATTTATGCATATATTTCTGAGTAAGTATCTATGTAGTGTTAAAAAGGAATATTTTTGTATTTCAGATTTTTGTTTTGTTTTTAAAATATGGTCTACTGTACGGTATTTGAGAAGGAAAAAAAGAGACAGTTGTTCTAATAAATGGTTAGCTCTAATATCTGAGCAATATTCATGTAAAATATTCAACCTTTAGGGGGGAAAAAAAAAAAAAAAGGCTTAGACCTTATTAGTAACTTGCACAGGAACTTATTAATGACATAATGATTTAAGTCAGTATGCTCAAATACAGGAAGAAAATTGGTAATCAGGAAAGCCTAAGTAGCCCAAGAAGGACATAGACATATTCAATGATAGGCTCAAATGCATTACCAAGGTCAGTACCAAACTGCTCAGTTGATCTCTCAGAGACAATTCCTAACCATGTAGAAATTCAGGCATCTAGAGATACCAGCCAACACATAAATAGATATGGCATTGTCCTGGTTTCAGCTGGGATAGAGTTAATTTTCTTCCTAGTAGCTGGTATAGTGCTGTGTTTTGGATTTAGAATGAGAATAATGTTGATAACACAGTGATGTTTTAGTTGTTGCTAAGCAGTGGAATATATATTTAGCAAAAGACAGCTGGTTAGTCAGCACTAGGGGATCTGCCAATCAAGCTGGCCCTGCCCAGTCAAAACACTTATGTACTGTAAAAGAGGATAAATCCCTGTAGTGCACATAAAGAATATGTTAGGGAAGACAGTCTGGGTTATCCCTGCTTCGGGCAAAGGCAAACCCATCTGTGGGATTGCTTTTGCTCAAGGACCTGAGTGCACATGGTGGGTAATGTGGAAGGATGGGGAAGTCCAATGTGTACCTCAAGGGGATTTAATTTGGGGTGAGAACAGCGAATTATTTGAATTGTAAAATGTTAATTGCTATATAATACTGTATGTCATCACTACTATGGTTGCTATAAGCCATATCAATGATATTATATTAACAATCACCCAGATCAATAAAGAATGAATTTTGATGAAACCAAGCAAAGTGCAGCGAAGATAGAACCGAACAAGGGAAGTGGTGGTGGAACCAGACCTGGCTTCAGGATGTAACAATCCAACACCACACACCATCTCTACTGCCTTGAAGGACTGGTATGACAGATGGAGCCCAATATCGTGGACTAAGTGAACTCAACGGACATTTTAGAGGGATGGTCCATAAACAAAGGGAACGATATATGTGTATATATCAAAAGACAGAAAAGGTGGTGGCGATTATTTGGAATGTATTGGAAAAGTGTGGGATCTGGGCGTGACATAGATGGTATAGAATAAGGGGTGGTCATTGTTCTGGTTTTGGCTGGGATAGAGATAATTTTCTTCCTAGTAGCTGGTATAGTGCTGTGTTTTGCATTTAGGATGAGAATAATGTTGATAACACACTAATGTTTTAGTTGTTGCTAAGCAGTGTTTACACTAAGTCAAGGACTTTTCAGCTACTCGTATTGCCCTGCCAGCGAGGAGGCTGGTGCTGTACCAGAAGCTGGGAAAGGACACAGCCAGGACAGCTGACCCAAACTGGGCAAAGGGATATACCATACCATACGACATCATGCTCAACATATAAACTAGGGGGAAAGCTGGCCAGGGGCAGGCCGCTGCTCAGGGACAGGCTGGGTATCAGTCGGTTGTTGGTGAGCAATTGTTTTTCATTTGCATCACTTGTCTTTTCTTGGTTTCGGTTGGGTTTTTTTTTAATTATTTATTTGCCTTTTCATTACATTATTATTAGAATTATTATCATTGTTGTTGTTATTGTTGTTATTGTTTTATTTTATTTCAATTATTAAACTGTTCTTCTCTCAGCCCATGAGCTTTCTCACTTTTACTCTTCCGATCTTCTCCCCCATCCCACTGCAGCCAGGGGAGAGAGGGAGCATACATGCGGTGCTTAGCTGCCAGCTGGGGTTAAACCATGACAGACATTTTTTGAGCTCTAAGTGTCAAGTCAATAACATAGTTTGGCTTACAAATTTCTGTTATAAAGCCTCCAAGGGTCTTCTGCATTATTTAAATGAAGTCTGGGACAATTCTGCTAACATGGAGTCCTAGCAATATTTTTATGGTAATTGTATTTAAATTGCCCTCTTCCTTCTAATGATACAGCCTCAAAAATAAAGAAAATCTGTTTGATGCCATTGTTTTGCAAAGTTTGCAGCATTATTATTTATAAATCTTTTTATTTTACTGATAACTTATTTCAATATAAACAGATAATCTATTTAAAGTAGAAAGAATCACTCATGAGGTAGTAGATACTGAGTTTTCCTCTAAATTTCCACTTATTCTTTACGCAAGTCTTTAGACAATATTCTGAGTCAAGGTAAAAGTGTAAAGAGAGGTTTCCTGGTTTTTGTTTTGTTTTGTTTTATTTTTAATCCTACAGTTACTGCTTACTAGCTTAGTTCTGCTATAAAAAAACAATTATGTGGTACTAGTATGTAAAGCCAAATGTTACTGTTCTTAATGCCACTAAGTGATTCTTTACACATGGAAAAAGATGCTATATAATCCTTCTGTGTGTGTGTGCGCGTATTTTAGTGGCTGGAACATGAAATAAAGGGTTTATTTTGAGAAGTCAAGTTCCAGCTGGCTATTAACAACGACAACAAAAAAATACTTTCTTTTTATGGACAAGTTATCCTGGAGAGGTTGTAGTCTCCATTACTGGAGGTCTTCAGGAGAAGTCTAGGCAAAGACATTTATAATAGAATGGATTGGAGTATTTCCTAAAATCCCTTTCAACTCTGTGGTTTTGCATACTCATCTTTGTGGAAAATAAAAATGCGTTACTTGCAAGCCTGTTACTCACTGATCCTTATGCATCATAACACGCAGATTCTTTGTTCATTTATCTATGGAGAAATCTAAAATTCCTTTAAATCAGTACAAAGAGGCCTTCTGACCTCTATATTCTTTGCACTAAGCCATTTTCAAAATGCACTAAAATTTGATGAAGAGACAATGATCTAAGAGAATTTAGATAAAGAAATAATGTGAACTACAGTCAATCTGCAGTCTTCCCTAAAGTATGCATTTTTACATGCTGAAATGGAAATGGGCATTAGAAATAAGCATTTGGACTAAAATACAGAACATATGAAACAAGTGGAAAAATACACAAAATCTAAGTTAGAAAATACTGAGAATAAAAAAAAATACAAGAATTAAAAAATTAAATGAGATTTCAAAGCATTTTGCAGATAAATTCAAAACTACAGTTCTTGAGCTCCATATTCAAACTCCATGAGGCAGTACTTATGCTCCATAAACACTATGTATTTCTCCTAATGCCTGAAGGTGAATCTCTGTAGATGCCATAGTAAACCCATCTAACTTTTATGGTCCCGTGGCACCTAGGTATTGTGCTGTTTATTCCTCATCTTCACTCATCAAAGTGCTTGTCTAGAGGAACAGTCATGGCCCCAGGCCAAGTACTACAGGGTGAATTGGCCATGCTTAAATTTCATAACTCCTAATAAAGCTTTTGAAGCCATCCTTGAGTCTAAATATTATTTCTTTTCTCTCTATATATAAGGGCAGGTGAGAAGAATAGTTGCAAGAACCTGAAAAACATGAGAGTGATGCTTTTTAATGCACTTCAAACAGATGTCTCATGTTCTTAGCATGCCCTCTTTGGCATAAGAACATGTGAATATATTGCCTACTGGCAATATACACTTGGCCAAAGCCCACTGTGACAATACAGAGTATTTTGTAGGATAACAGATCCAAATTTATCCATCCTGCCTGTAAGAAACCTCTGAAATGAAGTGCCCTGCAGAACTGTATCTGAATTTTTTTCTTGGAGATCAAACAAGGTCCAAGGAGTGTAGTGACTTACATACAGAATGTGCAGTCAAGGCTTAAGTAAATAACAGGGAAAAAGACATTGCATACTTCATATGTCTCCACAAATATGAACATGACAAATGTTCAAGAGTCATTCAATGCTTTTCTCTGTACATTTCTCGACAACGTGAATGAAGAAATTCTCAGATATCACATTTTTGAGTGTTTGCATGAAGATATTTCTGGACTATGCTTGGCAGTAATTACAAAAGGTCACCAGCTTTGAAAATTTATTAGAAAGACAAAAAGCAATTAACTGCTAATCAATCAAAGGTCATTTCTTTTCTGGTCGAGACTAGGAGCTTCATCAAACATAAAAATAAAAAATCTAAGCATCATCAGTGAAGCTATATGACAGTGAGTATGCACGTGATTTGTTTATATTATTTATGTTGATATCAAGTCTATGGAAAAATAGATAAACAAAAAAGGTGTGTCGTGGAGAAGCTGAATTGTCAGTTTTCTAATTAGAAACCAACAAGCCAAATTTGGAACTGATGTAATGATTTGCATTAAGGCATCTTCTCTTTTATTATCTTCAGATTGGCCCCTCACTTCAAAGCCTGAAGAATGTATTTATACCCACAATCTCCAAGTTGAACAGAAGCTGTATTTGCCATTTACCTGTTGAGAGAGAGAAACGTGGAAATGGCTAGCTCACTTCGCAGCTCCTTACCCATTTTAATTCTCCTTCAATGTGTAAATTGCACCAGCTTAAAATCACTTCAACACTGATAGAATAAAAGTATCATCTTTAAGAAAATTTTACGATAATCTAAATTGGGATCATGGGATCACATCTCTGTAATAACGAAACATCTTACTATGTCTCAAAATATCAAGGCTAATTTACAGCTCTTTTAAACAAACAAGATATCGTGGTTCAATTCACAGTTTAAAAATATCTTTATTTATGGCCACTATTAAATAGAACTTATTCTAATATTCTAACAAAATCCCGTCTACAGCGTCAATTGTGTTCCAGAATTTCCACGGTTTAATAGCTTTTTTCACAGTTTTAGTATGATCCTTTTGTAGCTCATTTACAATTAACATTAATGTACACAGAGTAAAAAAGGAAAATAATGTTTTCTTCTATGGCAGGGGGAACACTGTTGACACTGAAGTTGCTAACGTATAGTACTGTACAGGAGAACTATGTCAGGCATGAGCAAGCAGATTTACAAAAACTATAAAAAAAACAGAACTGTAAATAGTAAGAACCATTTTCTAGTTTGACATCCTGTACAATGCAGGACATAGAACTTAATAATTTTGGAATTTAAAGTACTGTATCACCTCTTCTTTCCTACTCAGTTTCTGGAGTTTGATTACATACTGTTCTACTTCTTGACATTGCTGAGGAACCTAACATTTTGTAAATTCAATTTTTTTAGATAATTAAGAGGGATATTTCCAAAGAAATATTAAACAGTAATACTTATTAGAATTAATATAAAATATTAAGGAAAGGTAGCAAATTCAAATTGCTTGTAATACTACTGAGCATTTCTCATTGAATTTGGAAAATGCATTATGCTTCTCTATGTCAGCTCTGTAATTAAATATTTTTTCTTTTCCCATACATATTACTGTGTTTATGCAATGTGTTCACAATTATTACAACTTCCAAAACACTCACGCATTTCTGTGCATGTATATGGCTACTGAAGTGTGATACACAGCCTTGTGAGCACGGAGAGAGACTGTCTGTGGAAATGGAGTCCCAAAGAGAAAATATCCCACACAGAAAGGCATAGAAAGTCAGCGTGCCTAGACAGAGACATGTAAAAAATTCCTCAGGATTGACACAAATGTGAATTCCTCCCCACACACATAATGGAGATACTGCATTGCTGCTCACTTGGAATTGCAAAGAGATGTTCCCAACTGTTTAGGCTCACAACTCTGAAAACTAATGTTTGCCTGGCAGAGTGGGTAAAATGAAAAGAGAATGGGGTGAGTAACAGGAAGAATCTTGTCTGGTGGCAACTGGGTAGTAATTTGCAGGTATTTCAGGTGAATAAAATCAAGGGAGAGACAAAGGAAGATCTGGTATGAGAGTAATTTTTGAATTGTCTTTCTCTGAGAGAGCACAACTTGCTCAATGGATTTTTGTTCAGGTTTAGGTTTAACGTTACAGTATAGTTTGAGAAATTTGTATCAAAGGAAGAGCTTTTAATATTTGTTTGCAGATCAAGACGCACTTTCCCTGTTGAAATAAAATTACAGCACTGGTTCTGTGCAGTGTTGTTTTGTTTTGACTTGGTTTGTTTTGTTCCGTTTTGTTTTTTAACATCAAAAGCAACTGAGATATCATCAAAGAACTTAAATGTTGATATACATCAGGTCATGGCATGGGTCGGCAGCTCCATGAAGGCCAGGGGCCAGAAGCAGTGGGGTCCCCTCAGGGTCCGTCAGGGCAGGGCCTGGTGGCCAGGGCCCATCCCACAGCTCCAGCCAGGAGCAGGGCAGCTGGAAGGCAGAAGGGGCAGCCCCAGTCCCGGGCACTGGGCACCTCCATGGGGATGGGGCTGGGCTGAGGCCAGGCGGGGCCGTTGGGCCCAGGGCTGTGAGGCGGTGGGGCTGGAGCTGAGGGCAGGCCTGGGTGCGCCACAGCCGACCGCAGCTCCCAGGGCCAGGGCAGGCCGGGCCACTCCCCCCACCTTCCTTCATGTTATATGTACATGCTGACCATGTATATACAGGCTGTGGCATCCCGTTGTTGCACGCGTGTTGACGTGGTTTCTGGAAAAGAAAAAAAACCATCAAATGGAAGGAAGAGAAAAGAAAAACAGGACAAAGAGGAGACACCAACCACCACCGACACGTGCAAACATGGACTTTGGTAAGTTTCAAAGTACGTGTGATGCCAAACGCACACCATTAATGTGCTCTTGATAAAAGAGTATCTCACTGCTAAGAGAGTTTCAGTTGTTACTACTGACATCTCATAAATAAGGGACATAAATTTACTTGCCATATCATTACCTAAAAATAAAGTAGGTAATAAAAGTATAATTTCATTCTTATAAATTGAAAGGAATGGTTTAAGTATTTTAATTAGCAGTTGACTAGATAACTACCACTATACTAAAATAAATGCTAATTAACATGCTAATTTTTGGCAATTAATTGATATCCAATCAACCCACTACAGTTATTTTGTTAAACACCAGCTAAATCCTAAAGCTCTTTGCAAGTTTAATTTATCAATTACAGAGCAAAAGCACATTTATTGCTGGTATGGTTGGCTTAATTATAAGGCAACTAGATTAGGTTGGTATTACTTTTTAACTTTATTAAATCTTATTAAAAAGGTTATGTATTTAGTGTACAATAAACATTTAATCTAAATTAAATAGTTGAATTTAATTAACTTTTAAAAGTTTCATGCAACTTCGTGTAATGTTATAGGAGAATTAGTATCTCAGGCCTGAGAATGAAACTGTCTGCTCCTCTCTCAACATTGACTGTTATATTCAGACATGTATGACGTCATGACCAGAAAACTACTTCTTTTCCAGCCCCTTCCATCCTTCATTGCCTATTATAAGCTTCTTATGATATACCATTACACTCTTAACATTCATGAAAAACTGTTCCACGTGGTTTGACAGATACCTTCATGTTTTTGAGTACTTAGATACTAAAACATTTGCTTTGTATAATAAGAAATTATTCAAAGGAAGTAATATATAGCATAACTTGCCTTACCTTACTCTGTATAGAACTGATTAAAGACAGTCATTTAAGGTAGCTGAGAATTACTTTTTATGTATTTTGCAATGTGTTAGAATAACTCATAACTAAAAATGACCAAATAATATTTGCTTCAAATATTTCTTTTAATTACTGTTGCAAACAAAGTGACTGGAAAGATAAAAGAAATAAAAACATCCATCAAATTAAGGCAGATGCAAACTGGTTTAGACAGCTAATAATTACTTTTTGGAATCCTCTTTCTTGACATTGGATGTTTCATAGTACATTTTCTTTCTTTATTCCTTGGAAACAGTAAAAGAATAAAAAGGAAAGTTAAATCTATATTTTACTTGTATTACTATTGTTGTTGTTATTATTATACTACATATAATACACTCATATATTTCCTTACATTTCATCTTACATTATAAGAGGAAACAATAGGAATCTAATTCAACATTCCAATTATGTGCGTATATGAAGACATATTTCTGGTTTGGTGGATTTGCCTAATTCCCATTTTAATTAATTGATATAAAGAAGACACCTAAAGAGCAGAAACATTCTTTCATCATATTTGCATTACTGTTTAGATTTATACTTCATACCATAGAATTAGGAGTGGAATTTTTGAACAAGTAAGTATGTTTATAGCAAAATTGTGTTAGAATTGTATTTGAAAGGGCTGGTTACATCTTCAAAGATTTTACAAAAGTTGTAAATACTTGTGTATTTATTTGAGCAGCATAGTTGGATTGTAACAAAATGATAGATTAAGTGACAGTTTTTTGTTTATATAGTAGAGATTATGAATCAATTACCATGCCTTCAAAGCTCTTATATTTATAGGAATTTTGTTATCTTGTTGAAGTTGGTGCTATATGTCATTAAATACTGAGACAATCTCAGCAGAAATCTTTTCTTCTTCATAGATTTTTAAAACTTTTAAAATGCAATTTATTGTTATTAAAAAAAAAAAAAAGCCATCTTTAAGTACAAACCAGTTAGAATTGAGTTAAATCGGACATTGCCATAACTAAGAATTTGTTCATTTTCAGGCAGGTTTTCTTCCATTCAGGATGCTTTCTTCCTAATTAAAATGAATAAAAATGATACTTCAGATTAAGTAAAGCAGGATGTGAATTAAATTTGGCTTAGGCAAGTAGATCAAGATTTCATAAATAGCTTTTGTTGTTAGTCTGTTTCTTTTCCTTTTCAAATAGATGAGACGTATTACTTACTGGTTTCAGTAGTTTATGGATTTTCAAACAGTTTAAACATAAAGGAATTAACTATCAGTGGTGAGTTTTCCATTTTTATTCATAATAAATAATATCTGAAAAAGTCTTGAGGGTTGTCCAGAGATATGAGTTCCTTCTCCTGCAGCACCTAGAATCAGTTTGATCTTTATCAGTACGTGAGAAAACGCGCAACACAGTAAAGAAATCCCCAGGAACACAACACTTCATGAGCCCAAGGCTTCAGCACTGCTCTTTGCAGCTCAGCTTCTGACTTCCCCAAATCAGAACCAGATGGCTGAATCTTCAGGCTATTATCTGTACACCCACTGCTATAATCAGAGATACTACTCTAAAGATACACGTTCCTCAGATTAGCTGGACTCATATCCAGCATTTTTAGTGTGAAAATAGCAAAAGAAAAGATTAGTTTTTATTTAAAAGTTGGTAATGAAGTTAGTAAGAAAAATGTGATAATAAAATATAGTTCCACATGAATGCTTAACATCAATCATTCCTACCTTCCCAGGAGCCTCTCTGCTATCTTCAAGTCATGCTGATGTGAAGAAAAGATTTCCCCAGTGGATCTGGGGAAATAAACAATGTTTTGATTGAAGCTCCCAATGAGGGCAACTCTCATTACAGCCATCCAAGGGATATCTAGAGGCCCTGTGATTTCTTTCCAATGCAAATGAACTATTTCAGCATTTGTAAAGGAACCCGCAGGTCTTTTCCTCTCACCAAGAACTTTTGGGACATTGCAGTATTACAGCTTTAACTGATTCCTAGAATTTGGGAGAGCTGAAATTATGAGCTCCTAGGTTTCTTTGGGTTTGCATTTTCTGTGATGACAGTTTCTGAGTGGACGCTGATATTCTATTTCATCTTATATTCTCTTCAAAATGTCTCCCACGGCCTTGAGTGCAACAATAGGCTCCACAACCTCCTCTCCCACAGGGATTTAGCTGCTTGTGCTCAAGGTTTGCTATGATACGACACTTCTGTGTAACTTTGGATCAGGTTTCTGTTTAAAAAAAAGAGCTGTGTGAGAAAGAGCTGTGAGAAGTCTTGTGTGGGTCTTGTCCTCCCCCTCCCCTAGGCTTGGGAGTTGCATTTGAGCTTGGGTAGTGATCCTGACCCACCCACTTAACTACCTGCTTTGATGTTGGATCTCATTGCTCTGGTCTAGTCTGTCAATGAGAGAGCTGTTTGCTGACCCAGGTTCTCATCACCAGAACTACTCTGCTCTTCTTGTTCAGGTGCTGTGGGTCTGTGTCCCTGTTGTGAGGGCACTGCCCTGCTTGCTTTACTGTCAATCCTGGCTCCTGGGTCCCCAACCCTTCTGGAGCAGCCTGCTCCTGCTGCTCCCTGGAAATGTCAACTGAACTGAAAGTACAAATATTTCTTCCTTTTCCTCACAATAATGTGAATATTGTGAAAGTCCTCATCACCTTTGGAAAAAATGCCAAATCTCTTACGAATTCAGATAATATACTGTAGATGACTTAAAAAAAAAAAATAAAAATTGTGTCCTGGTTTGAGGTAAAACAGGACCAATTTTGTTCAGTGGCTTTACTTTATAGTTAGGCCTCTTCTAACTGCTGAAATTAACGGCATGTTATGCAGAAACCGTTCACTCTCAGAGTGATAAGACCCGTGTTTACAGTTGATGCGAAGGAACGGTATGCAGAGAGGCTCTTGCTTATACTTGTTGCTATAACACCCAAGGCCAGCCAACTTTGTTACTTGCCCCGTTGGAGGGTCGGAAGCGGAAAAGCGTAGAGGGGTCACACCTGCGGGGAGGAGCGGACAGGACAGGTGACCCAAAACTGACCAACAGGGTATTCCATCCCATCTGCCTCATGCTCAGTATAAAAGCTGAGGGATCAAAGGGTCGCTCTCTCTTTTTCTCTCTTTCTTTCCTTGTCTGTGCATCTGCCTTTGATCCTGTTCCGGAATCCAGTTCCCGTCCGTCACTGAGTCCAGTCTGGGACTTCCCCGGTGCCTGCTGGTGACGTGATTGTCATCCTGGGAGCTTGATATGGTTTTGTATCTATTTCATTATTTTCTTTTTGTTATCTTATTATTAATATTTCATTAAAGTAGTTTAGCTCTCTCTAAACTCTTAAGTCTCTCTTTTCCTCTCGCTCTCTTGCCTCCCTTCGGGAGTGAAGCAAGAGAGAGAGAGCATCTGTCGTTCCACCGGATTGGGCCAATCTGGCCCAAACCACGACAAATTGGTATTTTGCTTTTGACTCTAACAGCCAATCCTGGTATATTTGTAAAACTGGGCTCTTTTTTTTGAGAGGGGCAGGATTTTTTGTATGTGTTTATGGTTTTGTTTTGTGGGGTTTTTTTGTGTGGTGTGCTTTTTGTGTTGTGTTATGTTTAACATCAAGAGTTCAAAATTATGTTTAACAAAAAAGAAATAAACAAACAAGAACGGAACTTCTAAATCCTGTTCAATGAAACTGTGGACCACACTAATTATAGTGAAGAAGTCAGTTTTAGTTCTAGAGCAAACATCAGCTACTGTGGAATAACGTCATTAAAGTCACGCCACTAAAACCATTCCACTCACTGAAGTAGATTTGCTCAGGTAGAAAATTTAACGAATGGTAGACCTGATAGCATTTTGTGTTCTTAATAATATAACTAAAAGAAAGTGCTTTAAACATGGGTCTCACTACTGGGTTCACTCAGAAGTCATATACAATCATAGCAATGGTCTTTAAAAAAAGAAAATAAATTGAAATATGATTTTAACAGTAAGTATTACCATAATTCTATCTGAGTGAGTAGAGAGAAAAACATGCTTAAAGTGCTGTCATAGTTTAATCATTTATTAATTCTCTTTGACTGTATTCACACTATCTAATTTTGTTCTCATTTATGAAAATATTTTGATAGTGTTAATCTCAGTAGAAAATTAATTTCATGTCCTCAGATTTATTTTATGACGCAATAAAATATTTCTGTGAAAAATTAATTTCGTTTTAAGGAGGTTCAGTGACAGTTTTTCTGTCTATATTATCCTATGAAGAAGCAGAACAAAATATAGCAAGTCTTACATGATGAATCAGATATATCAGATACTTGCTATGGCCAGTTTGCTAGGTCTAGCCAAATGAACGGCTCAAGGATCTTAACAGAAAGCAACCACAAAGTTATGTGATCTAAATCAGCAATGTAAAAACGTGTATTTATAGTCTAAAGAAATTAAAGAACTTAAACCAAATGACAAAAAACCCAAAAGAATTACTCTATATTATGAACTTCAAAGTCTGAAGGTGTTCATTTAAAAGTTTAAGTAGTTTTCAAATGTAAAACAATTTGCAAAAATCACAATCTCTTTATGGACAATTGGTGAATTATAAAAGAGCTGAATTTGGAAAATCAATAATCCACGGTGCACTGATGTCCTTGTTGTTCTCTTCTTGCAATGCCTGGACCATATTTCTGTTAGAAAAACAGATGTTTGTTAGTGGGAGGCCAAATCCAGCAGCCTGACAGAGGTAAAGTTGCTGCAGCTCCATGCCCACACGTCCAATCAGTAGCAAGGCTGAGCACACACACACCATAAACATATATTCAGTACATGTATACATGGCCACACACACGAGCCACACTGATCAACACGGACCGATACACTGAACTTTTACATAAACACAAACAGCAACAGTGGCTTCATCCTGATCCCATCTCTGGCTGAACTCAATGAAAGTCTGTTAGTGAGAAACACATATGTATCTATATGTATGTATATATTTTTGTATATATATAAACATATAAATGCACATACACACATGCATATGTACATGCATATGTAGAGGTACAATATGGAACCCTCCAGCAGCTGGGCTCAGGCACTCAGTTGAACCAGTATCTACTCCTTTTGTCCCAGTCTCCCAAGATGCTGGCACCTGCACATACGAGCCCCTAGGGCCAGAGGCTCATACACAGGCAGGCACACACAGGGTGGATCTCCCAGTAGCTGGCCTTGGGCATGCATTCCATCCAGGAGCTCATCCCTGATCCTTGCTCTTCCCAGGTAGTTCATCTCTAGAGACACAGACACGCGTGCACACACAGACACACATTCAAGCAGATCTCTCAATCTCCCCCAGACCCTACGGTCTCTCCAGCAGCTGGCAGGGACTCCTCTCATCCCTCTGATAGCTGGCCTCTCCTGTGGTCTCGACCTGGCTAGTTCAGCTTCATCTTCGCTAGTGTTCACACACTTTCTTGCACATCTGCACTTGCTCCAGGTGCTGGCACCAACACACAGGCCACTGGTCTGACTCTACTCTCTGGCACTCAGACCACCATACACGCATCTGTACACAGAAGAGAGAGGCCCTGGACCAGAAAAATAATTAGATATGAAATTTAGTAAGACAATGGGACAGACTATGCTGATCGGGTGCAGGGTGAGGCCAGACATGCATATTGACCAGCAACCTGCTTACACAGAGTCAACCCCTCTTATACCCTTAGCCCTCTGTTTTCCCATGTTTGTACTTCTGCAAACCACCTGGAGCCCTCCTTTTCCTTTCTTTTTTTCCTTCCTGTAAACATCCCATAATAAGTCTTGTGCAATCCCCTGATCTTCTTCCCCTACGTGCAATAATGCATCCCCAAATCCCCTACATAGTGACTCCCCCTCATTCTGTAAAATGAGGGGAGAACCGCTCTCTTTGGTTCATGAGATAAGTGTCACCTTTGGACCCTGGGGTGAGGTTCTTCTGGGACAGCCCTGGGAAGGGCTGGGCAGGGGCAGGGGCTTCTTTTCCTGATGTGGCTTCTGGGGTTCCTTCACTTACCATTGTGTCTCTGTGCTCTTTTGTGTGTGTGCAAGTTTGCAACCTAACAATGTTCTTTAGGAGAAATCAGGTATGTGAAAAAATAACAACTGTGCAGCAGAAGCAAGAGTCATGAACACCTTCCTTTAATTTTATTACAGACAAAAATTGAGGCTATAATCTATATAAACTATTAAAAAATTATTGTGGTTTTATATATACAAATTGTTTTACATTTTAACAGTTTACATACGTAGACCTGTAGCGATGAAGCAAGTGATGCTTTCAGTATGCTGAAGCCTTTTGGTCTATCTGGTAGCTGTGTAGTCAGCAGAATGCAATGCAAGGTAAGGCACACACATAAAGAGATGGAAAAGCATAAAGCAGTTACCTGTGTCAGATGCAGCAACATAATTGAATGAGATTTAAAAAAAAAAAAACTTTAAAAAGGTATTTTAACCATGCACAAATGTAAGAAACTCATAGAATTATTCCATTGCAGGCATGACAATCTTTTACCAGATACACAAAGGAAAAGATGAAGAGAACAATAAAACACAACCAGTTTTTCAGGGAACTGTGCAAATTGCTTCATTGGTTCATCAGCAAAGAGAAGAGGGATTCCAGTTTCATCCCTAGCTAGATAAATTCCCTTTTCAATTTCCATATTCTTCTGCCAGTGTTTTTCTTAAGTTGTTTAGAATACCTGCTGATTCAATCTTGTCTTGCAGCTTGGTGCTTAGCTGAGTTCCAGATGCTGTAGTTCCTGTGTTTGTTCTTCCTAAGTGGAACCTTACACTCAGTATTAAATTTTTTCTCAGTGCAATAGATATGGATAACTATGTGACTCAGAACAGAATTAATGACAGGATATGATGATTAGAGATTTCCCTAAGCTAGCTAATAAGAACATGCACCAGTATTTTGGCCTGTTCAAATCTTTGTCCGTGCTTCTCACCTATCTCCCTACTCTGCTGAGAAGTTTTGAGAAAAATGAGGGTTAGAGATCATAGATGAATAAAGATTTTTTTTTCCGCTCTTAAAATACATATTTCCATGCATTATAGGTATAAACCAGAATTAATCTAAAAGAACTGCAGGTCTAAAAAGAAAAAAAAAAAAATCTCTTTTTTTTTTTTTGAGTAATGACGATTTTTATACAGCTCTTCCTATAGGTAAATTTTTCTGAACTTCTATAGCTAAAATTGTTGTTGGATCACATACTGGAAAATTATCTTTTTTTACATTTATTTAAAAATCAACAATTATATGTGTGCACCATATTTAGTTGGGTATTTACTCATATAAGTACTTTCCTATAAAGTACATAACATCATATTCACATCATTAATTTTTTTGGCAACAAAGGTATTTTCTTCTGCTCTTGACATGTTTGTGTCCCCTGCCATTCTTTGCTTATCATTTCTATATATACTGTGTTACAGTGGCCAACCTCTCCATCAGGCAGGACAAGAACAATAGTCATTTCAAATCCAGTATTACAAAAGAACTGGGGAAGTCTATGCAGGTAATTTCATCTTCCCTGTGGTATCTATCACCTCTCCTCCCTTTATCATTAAGCAAGAATAATATCTTTTCTTTTTTCAGGGAGAAGTTTTCATATCACACACTCTTTCCTTCTCTTGGGCTCCCAGATAAAAATTGAAAGCTGTACAACAGGATTTCCCAACCTCAGTTGACAGAAAGTGCTGTTGTTTGTTGTTTAATGACTATTTCAGTTTCTCAGGCCTTCAATATAGATGGTATTCACAGAGTTTAATTTAAAACAAGTAATCACCTCATGCCTAGGGAATTGTTAAAACAAGTTAAAACCAGCAAAGGGCAAGCAAGTTCAGACAAGACTTTGCACTACTGGGTCAGTACAAAGCTCATGGCCTTCTACTAGTAATGGGAAAAATCATACTTACTAGGCTACAACCAAAAGAGGCTAAAGGTGGGAATTCGGACCTTGGAATAATCCCCAGCATCTCTTCCTTAAGGTAAAGCTATACAGTTTAAAAAAAGATGGCAAAATATGAGCATTGGATCTTCAGTCACCTACTCTGCTGTACTGTCATCTGGCTTATGTTGTGGCTTGTCTCCAAGTACCTATGGAGAAGGCAACCTATCAGAACGGAACCTAGTTGTAAGTGATTTGAATACAAGTCAATAAGGGTCATCTGCTTCTGGAGCCAGGAAGATATCCCTAGCACAGCTTTGTTTATCAGTAAAGGCAAAGTAGTGTGTACTGTTTTCCTGAACTTTAAATCACCTATATGCCCTGCTACTCTGTGAACATGCTGAAATTAGCAAGGAATCTTTTCTTACATGGTGTGAGAATTGCTTTCATTTGGTTCTTATGGTAGGATATTATTTTGAAATCTCTTTTGGTATTTTACAATATTCATTGTTTACAGGTTGGCTATCCTTCAGCAAGTGCTTAGGAGTAATACAATATCTGCTAAGTGAGGAATTAGAGGCAAGGTTTGACATCCACATTATACTCATGGATCTGTGGACTATTTCATGGGGTTTTCTTTGTTTTGATTTCTTTTTTACTTTAAATATCGCTTTGGATATTGCTTTATTCTTGTCCTATGGATGGATTGCCCGTTTGCAGCTGGAGTGCGTGCAGTGGGCTGCTAGAGAACACCTTCAGTTTAGTTTCATTGACAACAAATTCATTTCATGTACTCTGAGACTGCTCCTTGTTGCAAACCAAAGTGCACTAAAAGTACATGACCATTGTCTTTTTAACTTGAATCAGCAGTGCATTTTTGAAACAGTTTTTCCAGTGTCCATTTACTGAGATTTGATTTGCATCATGGACAGTCTTAGAACCTACAGTCTGGTTCCTTTATATTGAAATTGTACTGTTAACACCCATTCAGTTCACAGGGCAAGACTACAATTAAATTAAAAACCTCCATGACCTTCAACAACCTCCATGAAGTAAAAACTTCACAAACATTTGTAGTATTCACATTAGATCCTCAGCTGCAAATGTTCTGCTCTACAAACTGATTTCTAGGTGCCCCACACTATTTACTAATACAGATATTTTATACATAGGGTCTCCAGGGAGATTCGTTTGAAAAGCACACTCATTATCTGAACTAAAAGTCTATGCAGGCATGCCCTTCATGTCCTGCTCAGTGTGGTCTTAGAGAGGTATATTTGCAATTCCAGCATTGTATCTGTCTCATTTTTGTAGTAGACGCACAATGAAGGAATTAGGAATTTCAAGAGGACTTTGGTTCATACTCACAGTATTGTTTGGCCTTTAGATGAAACTTTAGTTATCACCTTTCTACGCTTACAGGAAAGCTGAAAATAAGGGAAAAAGTTCTATTTGAATCTTGACATAAGGGTTGAACAAAAGTGATTTTTAAGCCTTTTTGTAGAGTTATTCTCCTTTTAAGAATGGTCTCCTATCTGTTTTCCTGAATAGATTCTTAGTTATTTAGTTGTTACTTCACTGAGCTATAGAATTGGCTCTAGAAAGGTGAAAATGTGATGTGAATCTATTCCCCATTGCACTCATTATTCAGTTCCACTATTCCACTCCTTAAACATCACCTGCCCAAGAAAACAGGTGTCTGTTTTCCTGAACTATATTGTGTAGGTCATCATCACACTGAAATAACTTGCTGCCTTACTGGTGATGGTTCTAATACATTATTAGACAATTTCTCTAGTTTTCAGACAATAATGACATTGTGTGTGTGGTTTGTTTTAAAAGTGCCTGCTAGTATTTTGTCTCATGGTCTACTAGAAAACATGCACACCCTGCAAATTCAGAAAGAAAGGCAAGATACAAGGAATGTAGCTTAATTAAACTGCAGCTTAATTATCTGATCTCCTGTGGGAAATACCCAGCAAAGATTCATATAGTCCAGTTTACCATTCATTCTCTATTCGTCTCCACTTATTTGGGAAAGACAACTGCTTTCTTATTGTACCAGATGTAGACTACCCCAACTTTTTTTAAAGAATGCCTTCCTCTGTGGATTCTCAAGAAATCAAGCCTCTGTAAAAAAAAAGATAGCAGAACTTGACATCTGCCAAAAAAAGGGCACAGACAATTAATTGGTTATCCTTCCTTCTCAACCACAGCTGGTACTTTGACAGCTCTCCTCTCATATCAACCAAAAATCCGTCTGCTCCTTTGTCAAAATCCATCTGCTCTTTACTACCAGTCCTAAATATCCAGTGCAACACTTTTTGATAGGTAATCTTCCAACCTTCTTATTTGCATTCAAATTGTGCTACCTGCTATTTCACACGTCAGCCTTTGTTCTCTGACAGAATCCTGCAGGCTCTATCTATGCCCTTCATATTTGCCATCCAAGCAAGTGTCCCATGTATGTGCTGAAATATATTTCCGGGTAAATAAACTGTTTAAAAGATCAATCCCCTGCAAAATCCAAAAATTCTAATCAATATACTATTTATTCTAGAAGCTGCCTTGTACTTGACTATGAAAGAAGCATAAGCAGTGCCAAAACCAAATTGTTCCCGTTAGCACTGACCTTCAGCCACTGGAGAGCTTGGATCTTGTTGGCCAGAGAAAACTATTACTTGGCTTTCACAGTGCATGCTACTATAAGCTGAAGAGTCCCTAATGTTTCTCTTCTCAGTGATTCAGCAATTCAACTATGTGATACTAATTTGAATGTTCACATCATCTCAGAATGTCTAATCTTGTTGAGAAGCAGACTGAACCTGTTCATGATCTATCCTTTCAGTCATAAGCCCATATAAGTCTTTATTTTGGTTTTCGGTTTTCTACATTGTTTCTGTGTCCATACAATAAATTTTATAATAGTGATCAACACTGAACAAAAGCTGATGAGGATAAAATGATAAGTTATAGAGGGTTGAGTTAGGAAAAAAGGCAGGGAAAAGCAATTTAGATTGTGTACACATGCAAAGGAGCAGGAATAGTTGAACAAACAAAGCTGTTGGATAAGGATATTTACTACTTGGAGTACATTTACACCCTTTTAAAGATTTTTGTAGTACTTTTAAAACATACTATGAAAATACCTCTCTTGCCTGTTGCTTCCTAGCAATGTAGGAGACGCCTTTTACCTCTTGAGCCAATAGATACAGTAAATAACAATTTTAGCAGATTTTAACCGGGTCAAGATGTGACCTGTGCTAGTTCAATGACACTGACATATCTTTCTTCCTAGATGTGACAATCACAGTAATTTTTTAGTTTGACAGTTCCAAGAAAAAGTGAGAAATATTGAAGATTCTCAATTCATTCTAAAAGTACTTCTTCTTTCTCTAAAAAATGAAAAATGGCTACTGAAAAAACAAAATGGACTGTGCAAATATTAAAGTTCATCTATGATTTCCTATACCATAACTAACCACCACCACTTTAACTGCATGGAAGAATTGCAAATGAGAGGGGAAATGTGTTTTTAAATATAATTAATTCTTACTTAAAATTATAATGATTAGTGTTTGTCTAGCTCAGACTGCTCATTACTGCAATTTATAATAAATCATGATTTTTGTGTCAGAAGCAATCGTGAAGAAGAAGTGTTAAAATGTTCACACACACTCAAATGTACGCACATCCACAAAAGCAGTACATTGTGATAGCAGAGGTATGGGGTCTATATACATATGTTTTAATACAGTAATGTATTAGGACTCACTACAATGTACCTACATACTTTATAAAAATTCTTGATTAACTATTTCCTTAGACATTCCTGTTCTAAGAGAAGTCAATTGTGATCTGGAGGTCAAGCACATTGCAGTGGTATATTTTTCCATTCTAACAACAATTGTATTTTTACTGGGAATGACTGAGTTCTTTAAAGCAAACTATTTATTCAACTATATTTCTTTTTTTTTTCTGACTGTGAAAGTTTCAAAATCATATGCTCTAAAAACTTACGATTGGAAATTATGCAACTGTAGGCCAGCTTGTGATCTCCTTGCTCAAATCATTCACAATGCAAACAGTCCTACTAACTGAAAGAGTGCATGCACCCAAAGATAAAGATCTTTTTGAATAAGTATGTGAAGTTAAGTCCTTTAATGCACAGCAGATTAGATGATGTTAGTTCAGATTTTATTTTTTTAATTAATTCTTTAATTGTTAATAGCACTATTTGCTATCTTAATCACATGATATTCAGTTACTGGTTTTGTAAGAATCAAGATTAGGTATTTTTTCAGTTTCTGCCTGGTGAAAGCTGGAGAGAAAAGTTGGAAAAAGGCTGGCTTTGCAGATAAAGATAGAGGGTATATTTGTTATTCAGTAGTCAAAGTCAATGCTTTCCTTGCCATTCATTCGATTCTGTCTCCAATGCTGTTATCTTCCAGTTCAATCCTTATTGACCCACAGTAATTTATTTGAAAAGAAAATGTTTCTTCTATGTATGCAGACTGTCTATGCAGATCAAAGTTTTTGGTATCAGATATTTTATTTACACCAGCTGAGAATTTTCTATAATTAAATGCCTTTGATCTAATATTGGAAACAAAGAACAGGGCATCTTGCTGTCAGTGAACTTATAAATTTGGAAGAGAAACAGAGAACATGATCTGGGGGAACACTGAAGGTGAAAGCCTTTTGTAGGTGGCAATACTTATCTGTCACCATTATCTGACCTCTGTTGAAGAGAGTGACACAGTATCTATTTTTGTTACGCCCCATGGGTGGTTTAGCCATATCTAATGCTCAAGAGGCTGCAGATCAGTCCTGCAGTATGAACTTAAAGGTATTTATACCCAGAAATAAGTCATGCTTCTATCGATTTTCTGGTTTGACCTCTGATTGTGAGGTGTAAATGTTAAAGCTTAACAGGTACTATTTACGAGGAAAGAGCAATTGAAGCTAGACCAGTAGTTAATGGATTGAGGATTAAGTGTTGATATATTAAGGATTATTAGAACTATGACATATTTAAAGTACTTAATGGTCTTCTTTTCTGTTTTCTGAACTATTTTGGTAATATTTGGTATAGATGCTATCTGGTTTTAATGGACTGTGGGAATATAGTTTTTTTCTTTTCCATTGGTTGTGTTTTACAACAGTAACCTGAATTATTCTAGTAAATAAATTTATTAGGCAAGAGAGATCATATTTATGAAATTTCTTCTGTCTAATATATAAGCTCTTTTTGAACTCCAACATTTGTTTTGCTCTGTGCCTTAAACATCATTCTAACACTTATGATAGTTACCTTTTTTCATGTTACATCTCTGTTTAGCTGATATTTTTCCTGTAACTGATGTCGTTACGATTCTGCAGTTCTAGGATCTCCTTGGAGTTCTGTAAAGTCATTTGCCATTGTGTATGAAAGTTCATTGGCTAATTCCTTTAGCACTCTCTGATGGATTTAATCTGGCCCTGCTGATTCAAAACATTAATTTGGTCCAGGTATTTTCTTGTTTGCTCTTTAACAGTGTTGATGTCTGTGCTCTTATGTTGTTCATCTACTCCCAGCATAATTAATCATTTCACACAAGAGTCGTTTTGAGTGAACCGAAGCAGAGCAAGTACTTAGAAATTCCACTTTTTCCCCCCTCCAGTGTATTTCTTTTCTGATAATTAGGGCCCTTACCTTTCCTTTTATCTTCCGTTTTTCTCTAAGTACCTAAATAATTTTTTTGTTTCCTTATCTATCACAAAAATATATTACTACTGAAGTTTGCTTATCCACATTATTTTTTTATAACTTCTTATCCTGACTTTGCTTACCCTTGCAATAAAATGTTGCAGTTGCAACAAATTCCCATCTCTGCGTGTTGTAGAACTTCTGCCTCCAGAGCAGATACATTTCTCATTTTCTGTTTGTTTCATTTGTGGAACTTCCACTTAACGTGAACCAAGCAGCATACAGACAAATTTCAAGCCGTGTAGAATAAAATATTGAGGTCCTTAAGCCACTTTCTACTCATGCCTACGTACTGGTTCAGGAATTTTCACAAAGTTGTGGAAAAAAAAGGCAGTGGATTGAATGTAACATGAGTACTGGCTTTGGCATCGATTTGGGAAAACTATGACAGAAAGCCTGAATAAGAAGAGATGAAGGCTTCAGCATCAATGGACTATTCAGTCTGCTACCAACCAGATAGTTTTAGGAGAGGCAGAAATGTTGTGGTTATATCCTGCAAAGGACAGTTAAGATACGATTCAATATAGTTAAGTAGCAATAATAAAGGAAAAAATTATAGAGCTTCACATTTTAAAACGTGTGAGCATATATAGCAATAGTCCATGGACTTTCCAAGTTAGCAAAAACAAGAACAAGAAAGCAGAGTAAACTGAACAAGAAGTGTTAACAGATAAAATGCAACAACTCAGATGAAAACTAAAAAGAAGGATGTATACCGATTAGGAAGGTAATCTTTAGTTAGAATGACAACTGAAGAGGTTGCTCTTCTCTGAATATTTATCTAATTTAAATATTTATTTAGCTTTTGAAAGGTGAGATATCCTCTTTGCTATTCATCATATATGAAACTGGTGTGTTGCATCATATAACAGCAATACTGAGTGGGTTCTTTTGTTTTTCTTAAAAATAACGCATGCTTTGATAGAATAATGAATAGCTATTATTTTAAACACTTATCCATCTTATCTTCCTTTAATCTACAAAAGGAGAATAGTGTCAATGAGCAAAACATTTTTTAAAAAATCACTTTACTGAACTGTTTACAATAAGCAGTAGTGCTAAATGTGACATTTGGTCTGTTTGTGGATTGAATCTTTGAGTATCATAAAAGAAAGAGATCGTGAGTCTTTGTTAAATGAATATCTGTTGTTCCCTGCTGAATATGCCTAACCATCTGATTCAACAGAACACAAGTTGTGTAAACATTTTTATTTCTGCCTCTTATGCTTATTCAAGAACACAGCTGTTTTAATAGCCTAGTAATAGGTAACAGATAACATGCATTTGCAAAAGCATAATACTGTGGAGGACAAAAATGGACAAGATCAGTTGAAAGGTGAGTGACATTTCTTAGCAGCCTCTCTATGTTTGGCACTTGCAAACAAAGCTTAACTATCAAGGCCACAAATTAATATTAAATTCAAGACTGAGAAAGGAATTCTTAAAAATACCAAAACCTCTGACTATTCAGGAGTATTTTGATTTTTTATTTACCTAGAAGAAAAAAATAAAATTTTGAAGCAGCCAATTATACAGTTCTTCATTAAAAAAAGGGAAAAAATAAGAAGTATGCCATTTCAGTTTAATTACACTCAGTGAAATAAGCCAGGTGCTAGTTTATACTGTAATTACTTACTTCAGAACAAAACAATGTAACTGGATACTTTGTAGTTAAAAGGCCTTGAATTTTGTGGCCTAATTCAAGTCAAGATGCTGTACATAGTCATTTATTAATTGAGAAATTGACATTTCCAACTGTCTTTGAGTCAACAGATTTGCTTGTGGAGCTCATTAGATTGGTAGTTCAAGCAATAGGACACAAATTACCAGTTTTGTGGCTGAAACATGAAACATAGCTATAAATGCTATCAGTTGCTTCTTATGCATATCACTTGTTGATTCTAAACACAAACTGAAATGGAAAAATGAAAAAAATGGATAATAAAAGTTTTAAATTCAAATCCCGTTATAATTATCAGATCTCTTTGAATAATGATGTGTATACCAGGTATGTATTACTCTATTGTTATAATTTTCATTCACAAGTTGTTTTATGAATTTTAATGTTTCTTTTGTAATCCTTGGTATCTGGTGCTTTACATAAACAAAATTATGCACAAAATACATTGCTTTAAGTGAGGAACTTTGGGAAATACCATGTTTTATATGCGTACCTCACAAAGCTCAGAAACAAACATTGTTCTCCATAATGAAACAAATAGGGAAGAAATATACAGAAAATCTTCACAAAATATAGAAAATCTTTACAAGATTTCCTGTAGCACGATTACCTCCTTTAGCTTTCTTGAAAATCATGATGATCAGCCTCATGAAGTGAGTTAAATTCTGGGTTTGCATCTCAGCCTGTCTAGGCAGCTCTATAAAAACATTCTGACATAACATGATGGAAAATAATAGACTTGGCAAAAACTTGGATGTCACTAGTAGGACAGTAGTTGTATATGGATGCACCGCCTTAAACCATTAGATCTTGAGAAAAACTGTATCTCCTTTGGAACGGAACCTAAAGTTCTCCGTTACATAAACAAAAACAAAACCAGGTATTTTAAAATTTGATTGCCAAAGGGTAGCACCAGACTTTTCTGAGAAATGGAGTATAGAAACCCCTTGCTGAAGTTAGTGGGAGCTTTGAAAAATTATGTCTGTTGCAGTTTATAATACAAACTTAGGTGACTACCTGTGGAAATTAGGTCCAAAGGGCTAAATTAGGGTTTCTGTATCAATGTGGTATAACTGAATATATGTCTTTCTCTCTTTATAGAAATTACAGTTAAGATATTAGAGATGGCTGTGATGGGAGTGCTTAGAAGACTGACATATCAGGCCATTTTTAAACTTTAAAACAAAACTTTACTAAATTCATTCATTAACATCACACTTCTGTATAGCTGTATAGTAAGCACTAATGGCTCTGGTCCATGGCGATTCTTAGTTGCAGAGGTCAAGGTGATCAGGCTTGAAAGCTCTTTGACACAGGAAGTTGGAATTGAAGCATGTTTGCCATCTTTCTTGTCTTTTCTTTTTTTTTTTTTTTTTGCACATGCTTGATGTTTTTATGCTATTGTCCATCTCCCAAAAAGATGGGTTCTTCTCTGCTCCTGACACTGCTTAATTTTCTTTTGGTTTTGTCAGTCGTGTTCTGCTTATTTACATTCCCCTGTGCTTATCTTGTCTTCGCTGTGGCAACTTACTGTTTTTCTGTCACTTGGATACTTCCTATGTGCAGCTGCACATGCCTTTTCACACCTCACATACTCATATAAAATGTGTTTAGATTGCATCTTCCTATGCCATTCACAGTAGCTAGTTACACTATTTTAGTATACTTACATTTGGGTACAAGGCCAACTGATACTCATTATGTCCTGGTTAGTTCATTTATAATTTGTAGGTATTTCAGCCTCTACTTTGACTGAAATAATGTATTTAGTGGCATTTTTCACTTTGACTGTCTCATTATTTTTTTCCTTTATTTTAATTATAAACCATACAGATAGATTTATTTTATGCTGCAGTGGGTTTCTGTGTGTTAACTAGTTAGCTTTGTTTCACCTATTTATGTCTATACAGTGGCCACCATTAAAAGCTGGGTACAAAGTACATAAAACAAATGTACAGAGGTATCTGAGATGTTATTTTTTTCTTTTTTTTTTCATTTGTACATTTTATGATTCATTTTTCTTAATTTTATTGTCTTATTTTCCTGTTAAGTACAGCATTTCTGGGTTTTAGGGATCAACATTTACAAAAAATTTTCATCTTAACCCACCATGTCTCCAAACAGTTAGCTTGCTAAAATGCTGTCAGAAAAAAAGATTATCTTATCTATTCCTTTTCTTTATGTTTAGATCAAAATCTGAATTTCATCATGGGAACTCTGCTTTTCATCTCATGTGGTACATGTATACTTTAATAGACAACGTAACTATCAGACTATTTTTTTGGTCTTTTATCACGAACATATTTTCTTTGATAACCATAAAAAAACCCCCAAGTTGTGTTAAAAAAAAGAAAAAGAACAGAGGTGCAAAATGAGAACACTAAACACATTCAGAACAAAAATGATTTCTGGAACCTAAAGGCAGAGGAATATGGCCTAGTAATGTCATAGCATTTTGCAACAGATTCTGCTAATGAATTGTATGGGCTGTGACAGAAACCTGTATATCTGGATTTGAATTATGGTATTATGATACTCACTTAGTGTTATCTTTGGCACGTGCCTCCTAGAGAATTGCATTTTGAGTAAAGAATATCATGGAGACATGCTAGATATATATATGAAAGAAACACAGCACTACATATTTCAATGTAATTTCTAAATTTCAGAAGTGATAATGACAAAAGCGACCTAATACTGACAGTGACGGAACCTCAGGCAGTACCATAATTTTTCCAAAGTTGCCACAAGCCAAATAGGAATCATGAAAAACAAGAACAGATTACAAAACTGAGTAGTTAACAGGGGGAATATGCACAGTAAACAACATGGTGCCTGGTGAGATTAAATACAATTTAGGAAACTGAAAGAGCAAAATTAAAAACTGCTGAGGCATAAAAGGAAAATTTCATATAGCCCCATGAATCAGAAAGACAATAATAATATACAGGTTTTTATTTCCCTGGTATTTAGTTTAAAGATTGTGGCCTTTATATCAGACCTGGAAGAGCTAGTAGGCTGGGGAGCCTAGCAGTTTTTTAGAAGCTATGTCAGTTAGACTAATGAAAGATATGACCTTTCGTTTCAAACTTTGCCTTGCTACTATCATACTTTTACCATTAAGTCAAAGATAAAACATTTATTGGCAGAATTTGCAATTAAGAAGCTTTCACCCCATCCCTTGTCCCTTTTTCCTTGCCCTCCCCTGCCACCGCACAAAAGGATGTATATTTACCTTGCAGTAACACGAGTAAATGATAAAGTCTCTCCAGAGCTCCAAGACTGAAAATATGGAGAAACTATATCCATCTGTAGCTTTTCTTCCAGTGAAGTGGAAAGATGCCAAAAGCAGGTATCAGGGTTTAAAAGGGGAATAGGACAAGCCAAGATTAAAGTGCCTGTTGACACTTATGCAAAAACTAAATTGAGGAAAATTGCATGTTGTTGTAAGGAAATTTTTTTTCTATAGATTTTAACTTTCCTGTCACTTCATCATTATTGACAAAGCAGCTTTATGAATAGTGTTGGTTTGTTCAAGTATAGCAATATATATTTTCTTCTCCGTGTTTTTGGAATGGTGGAGAGTTCATTGTGTATCTTATGTTTGCTGTAGTCAAGTGTAATCTTTTGTCTAGTTTAATTCAGAATGATGCTATGATGGATTGCAAAGAGGATGGACAGACAACTTTTTTAAAAGCTAATATCCTTGAGTAGGAGTTTGAGAATGGTCTACTGTTCATGCACATATGTATTTACATCTTGTACTTTAGAGAGTGATAATGGGTGAATTCTGTTCCACTGTGAAAATGATGGCTGCTCATCTGTGAAGACCTGACTGTGGCCACTGATCTGTACAATATAGGAAGTGCTGATGTAAATCATATATGTAGTTTAAAATACTGCAGTGATACTTTAGAGAAAGATTGCCTTTCTTAGACTCTGGCTACCTACACAATGGATCAGTTTTGCTAAATACTTCATTAACCTTGTTTAGTCCTACTCTCCCCGAGCAACACTAGCCAACCATGGAAAGATTCTGCTGGCAACAAAACTTCAGCATGAGGATAAAAGAACTTTAGCTTGCAGTATATTGAGAATGGATGATAATGAAAAAGGTACATACTGACCTGATTGTTACCATACCTTTATCACAGATTACTTCTATTCCAAACTTAGTGGGAATTCATTACACTAATGACAGTCAATCAGCAGTTGTTCTGCTTTAGCTCTGTCTTCTTTCAGTCTTTCATCTCTTGAACATGCTTCTTAAATATTGATTTTAAATTACCATGTAAGCTCTTTGAGATAGCTACCATAATTTGTTTTGTATTTGTTAAGTTTGTTAAGTGTCTAGAGCAACAATGTCCTACTTTTTAGGAAATACCACAATCATAGATTAAATAATTACTAAACCAACATTTGTTCTTCTTAGTCAGTATCACATTATAGCATTTAAGATAAACTTTTGTTTTCTATGAACGTTATGGTGACGACATGGTGACTTTCTAATTATGATGAGAGTTGTACTTTAGGATATTACTATTTTCATTGAAATTATTACATATTTTTGATTGCCATGAATTTCACTTCAGTTTTGCATTACGCACAGCTTTTAACTAAAACAGTTAAATTCCTATGGTCTTGCTGCATTAAAAGTATGAAGTACTTTGACACATGTTATTTATTCTACTTTTAAAAGATCGCATACTATTATCCATGAGGAGTTATGGTGAGTTTAAGTATATCAAGTCACTACTTCTGGTGTAAATAATGACACAATGTCACAGTAACTCATAAGATCTCTGCTATTAAGATTGCATTGTCTTGTAAATTACCTAGCTAATAAATAACAATTATGTCACACAAAACTACAGTTAGAAGGTTCCATATAAGTCATCATAAAAACTACTATTTCATCCATTTCCAGATGATGCACATGAAATGGAGTATCTGTAAAATCAGGAATAGATCAAGTTACAGATCACATCATACTATACTTGTGTTCAATTTTCTTTCTTATTATTGATGAGTTCTGTTAGTAACCCTGAGCTCATCTTATTGTTCAGTGATGAGTATCTAGAGGAAACCATCAATCTTTTTCGTTAATATGTAGCATTGGTAGAAAAGAACTAGTCTTACTTCAGTCAATAGCAATATTCTGTCTTCTCCATCAGTTGTTTATAGTGCCACCTACTCTTCTCAGCAATTAGGTGTATTCTGTTCTATGAAGGTGAATAAATAATACTAGATTTTTGTAAAACTTTTTTATAACTATGTTCTCAAAATTAGGAGTGAAGCTGGAACATTGTTTTTATTAATCTGTGGTTCCATTTCATTTTTCAGAGATCTGAACCTGTAAAAGCTGTCACAAATTAGTTCATCTGCTTTGATTCAAGAAATCGTGGTATTGTAAATGATGCCCATTCCATACATCAACAGGAGCTGTTAACGGTATTGAAGAGGTTGGCTAGAATAGGCAGTAGAGCATGACCTCCTAATAAAGCTCTGAGCAAGAGCAACAAGTGAGAAATGCCTAGTAAAGCAACCAGTTTGCTAGTGCAGAATGGTAGCAGAGTTTGTAAGGAATGGAGGAGTGAGGAATGGCTGGCAGAGCCGTGAAACATGGCTAGCAGCAGTGTCTAGCAACATGGAAGCAACTTGCACCAGAAGACTAGCAGTAGCTTTCATTCAGCTGTGTTACATAGAAAGACCTGCCATTCACAGACTGTGAATGACATACTACTGCAGGAGAGGAAAGGATTGGCTGGCCTAGCTATTGCCTAAGCATATAGGGCTGTAAATTGTTTTGTTTTAGAAATTAAGTGTTACTTATTCCCTGGTTTATATTCTTTAAGCTCTGTTTTTAATCTTTTCACTCTTAAATAAAGTGTTTGCCAAACTAACTGGTTCCTCTGTTAAAGTGGAAAATTAGTTCACTGAGTGCAGAAAATGTGGTTTAATTTTCTTCAGGTTTATGGTTGGGAGCTCAAGCTACTGTTGTATTTAAGTTTGACCCTGCCTCTGATTGCTACCCATCCATACTTATCATTATGGTTACAGACATATCTTTAATGCAAAGCTATAGTCTAAAAATGTAGTGGACCTGAATTGCTGAGCTGTGTTCATTTTCAGGAAGAGAATGCAGAATGTAGTACAACATAATTACTCTTCTTAGCTGTCTTTCATTTCTGCTTTCTACTTCTGAAATGTCTCTACCCACTAATTCACTGTGTCTTGGTGTTGAGTTGTACATATCTTGACATATATTGTACGCTCTATTTTTCAGACACGTATCTCAGTTTTTTTCTTCTTTCTCTAATGTTTCAAGCTATTCCTCAACCTTCAGTCATAGCATATCTCACTGGAAAAATGGATGTTTACTATTAATATTAACAAATGTTTCCTGTTTTAAAATCAGGGATTTAATCCATACTCTTTCCATATACTTGGAGGAAGGAGGAATTTATAGATATTCATTATATCCTAAATTAAATGAGCCCGAATGTCTATCTCGTGAGCATCCTTTGTAAAGGAGGATGGGGAGAAAAAAGTTATCTTTGCCAGGATTTTTGAGCATGATTTCTTAAAAGAGTTTCTGACTCTGAAATTATTCCCTACCATTCCTTTTATGGCACTTTTATATATCAATATCCAGAGATTACCTAACTATAATGCAATATGTTTAACGTATAAAGTAGTACTTTTGAATAATTCATTACAGAGCAAATAAAGTAATTCAAATGTATTGGAGAATAATTTGGTTGGACTCTAGTTTAATCCACTTTGTGTGAATAATTTTGTATCAATCACAATCAAACTTTAAATTTCATGCTTATGAGTACGTCAGTATCATGTATGGTATGTATGAGATTTGTCAAAAGCACAGTGCTCGGCTGTGTCTCCTCCCAACTTTCTGTGCACTCCCAGCCTACTTGCTGGCAGGGTGGTATGAGGAGCAGAAAAGCCTTGATGTTGTGTAAGCGCTGCTCAGCAGTAACTAAAACATCCCTGTACTATCAACAATTTCCAGCACAAATCCAAAACATGGCCCCATACTAGCTACTCTGAAGAAAACTAACTCTACCCCAGCCAAAATCAGCACTTTTTAAAAATGTTTTTTGTTGAGACACTGATCATCTTTGGGCACAGAGTGAGGCAGAAGGTAACATTTTTGTTTTTTAAAGAAATACAGAGACAATGTAATCACAAGACAAAATGCTTTTTCTGTTAACCTGGGCTCAAAGTAAATCTATACCCTTTCCTCTGGAAGGAAAAAAACAAAACAATTCTAGGTCTTTGAGCTGGGAAACAGCAGAGTCTATTTTCCATTCTGCACTATGAATCCTACTTAGAGTAATTTTTTCTAGCTATATTTTTAAGGGCACAGGAGGAATTTATT
Organism: Burhinus bistriatus; assembly: GCA_013397275.1. Taxonomy (NCBI): domain Eukaryota; kingdom Metazoa; phylum Chordata; class Aves; order Charadriiformes; family Burhinidae; genus Burhinus; species Burhinus bistriatus. The sequence continues at coordinate 13,475 of VYXH01000960.1, read as the reverse complement.
TCTGTCTTCTCCCTTGGATCTTCTCTTTGAAAGGTTGTCCAGGTAGATTTATCATAAACATAATAAGAGATTCTCTCTTCAGCCTGCTTCTAAAATTTCTAAGGGTTATCCCAAACTATGCTAATGATGGATTGCCTGAGAAAATTTGATGTTCATGTGTCGACATTTAGAAAAGTTCGGTGGCCACAGTATGTCATTTGTCCCTTCCTGGCAAATCAACAAAACCCATTATAAAACTGGAACTTCCATTTAGAAGGAGGAAAATGTTTTAACTTTGGTTTGAAAGGTAAGGTGATCTCAGAAGCTATGAATGTTTGACGTACAAATAAAGATACAGACTGTTAGTGAAAAATGTGATTTATATTTTTATATTAAAAAAAAAAATTCCACAACTACCCTTACAGTTTTACCTTTACAGCTTTTGGACAACTATCCAAACTCACAAAACTCCCTGCAGTTATTAGCTTTTCTTTCTTCATGTAGAAACTCCTTGAACTGATGATAAATAGAAGTAGCCCAGAAAAGTTTCTTTAATGAAACACTACCACAACTTCTCTGACAGTTCCAGTAATTTACCTCTTAGCCAATGAAGATATGCTAGAACAGAAATAACAGGGATAAAACATATTATATTTTGTGTCATTCAAATATTGCCTCATAGAAAATATCACCTTATTGAAAAGGTTACCTCATTCATCTCTATAGCCACTTAGCATTCTTACAGGAGCGAGGAGCTAAGGCTGACATGACCGTTTTTAAATTTCTTCTATTTGTTTGATGTCTTTTCTTTTTAATGGGATCACAGCCTCAGTCATCATTTGGCAGCTGTTTTCTTTCAAGAGATTTTTACTTAAAATACATTTTTTTAAAATATTATAATTTTACTGCTCAATGAACCTTGCAATAACAACATTTTAGCATCTATCCGCCATGGCAGATGGCAAACTAATGAGGCCTGCTGTAGCTGCATACTGATATGTTCTGTACACAACACTTCTGCGCTCCAAAGGGAGGTCAAAGAGTAACTTTTATTTATATTCTTTGTTGTATTTGATCGTTGAAAATCATAAGACAGATTATTAGAAAGAACACTTTTGCACCTTTTAATTAGACTTACTAATGTTTACTGCATGTGATCAACCTACAGAGTTCAAAAAACAGTCCATATTTCATTGTTGTTTAGCTTGCATTTTTAAAAAAGAAATAGTACTATTCCAAGATGTTTTTTTTCCTTCTATTTAAAATTCACCTTAGAACCAAAGCTAAAGATGTTTTTGCTATGCATGTCTTCATGTCATCTTAGTAAAGCTGATATTTTACTTTTGTTAGCTTTTAGATATTAAAGATAGGTACGTAGTTAATATTCTACCTCATTTTTTTGTTTCAGGGCACTAGTGAATATTTCCCCCCACACCCCTCAGGATTCTGTATTTTTCCTTAATGCAGATACCAGGTAATTTTCATTAAATCTAGTGGAGACTGATCTAGTACAACTTCATGTTTTAGTGAATTAATGAAAAACAAGGTAAAACAGTCATGAAAAAGCATGAGTCTGGTAATAAGTACAATTGACTTGACCTCAGACAGGGTGTGTATTACAAATATGTTATCTACATTCCTTGACAGAGAGAAGAGAGCAGAAGAAATGGAAGATAGAGGAACTGACTGACTCTTCTAGAAGATTATTTCTCCCACTCAGCTTAAAAAAATATCTGAATCAATTTTTGGAGTTGTTTTCACCCAGCAGAAAAGCCTAAGTGAATAACCAACACCCTACCTATAAAACCAGATTCTGTTGCTGTCTTGTACATTGATTTTAGTAATTTTTTTTCTCAAAAGTATGTCCCAAGCTACTTGAACCAAGACCAGCGAATCTAGTTCTAGCTAAGTAAATTTTTATCTTTAATGTTTCACAAGCTTTTTTAAATCAATTCCATGATCATATTAATGATTGGAAACTATTCCTGGGAGTCCCAGTAATCTCATTAAATTAGGGTCAAAGATTAAAATATTGGAAAGTAAGTGACTTCCAAGGATAGAGCCTGAAGTAATATTGGATGTAATCAAGTAAATATGATAACAACTTTCATTCTAAAACACTGTTCTTCACTGATTGCCAGTGCTGTGTTGTTTCTGTGTCAATAACATATTACTGAGACCATCATATTTTATAAAAAGAAGAGTCTTGAAGTAATAAATTTTAAAACATCAGTAATCTGTATCTGACCTTCATATACACTTCAGCTATCGCTTTTCAGCTCTTCTGGCAAATTTCTTTTTTTATCTGTTGCTTACAGGAGATAGCTGTAGACTTGGAGAAATACAGTCGTTAACTCTTATCAGTATTCTTACAATATATTGAATCATTTTAATAGATTTTATTACTACACAAATTTTAATATAGATTTTCTTCCTGTAAATACTTGGGGTCTAATGCCGCTTTCAATTTGCTCATTTTACACTCGTATAATGTCACTAATTTCATTGCATTTAGTTTTGTTTGTATACCAGTATGAAAGGACTTGGAGACTATTGTACTAGGATATTAAAAATGAATTTATTTCAGATTTGCTTTCTGATTTAACACAGCTAAAAATGTCCTGGCACAGCCGTAGGATTTCAAATATCACCTTAGACTAAAGGCAAGATTTTATAATTGTATATACTTTTTGTCTTTTTTTTATAAGCTGTTTTACTTTTCTTTCAGGTGAAAAGTTGTTCTGAAATGTCATGACTGAAGTAGCTCATCATTTAAGAAAATTAGCAATTAAAGGGAGGAAAAGAAAGTAATAGACTGTTCATCTGTGCTCACTCCTTCACTGACATATTAAAATATCTTGAAAATCCATATTCTCATCTTTACCTTTTCCTGTCATCCGTTGACTATAGTAAAAGATAAAGCAAACAGACTTCTTACAGAGTCAAAGTTACTATTACTGTACAGTAGCTATAGACATGATTTATAAAGGTGTAAGTGATGGATTCTTTCACTGAACAAAATTAGAGGACTGTGAGTCTTGCTTGTAATGTAAGTTGGCTAGTCTTCAACCACATCATCTTTTTTTCAGAAAATTGAAGCACCAAAGTCTTCCAGGAAACTGAAAAACTTTTAATGTCATTGTGCCTGAGTTCATATTTATAGATCTTAGTAGCAGTGTTAAAATCAGTGCTTTCTTAAGTGGACTAACACTACATACTAATTCTTACGAGCCTGATTTTCTTTATTTATCCTAATATTATTTAAGTAATATTTAATATTTCTACTCAACATGACAGGCTTATAAGAATGTCATTAAATACTGTATTATCTACTCATTATCTTAATAATTTGCCATAGAATACAAATTATAGTCAGAAGCTGCTCAATCAGTGTATTTCTTGAAAAGTCGTGCAGTGAATCAACATTAAACAAGTATTTGCTTTCCATCAGGAATGTGTGATTTTCTTACAGACTATCATATGAAAACATACTTTGAACAGTAATTGTAAATTGCAAAGTCATCTTGTATACTGGTTGCTTGATAGTGCTTCATTTAAAAAATTTTCTTTTTTATCTCTAGATGGTGCTATATGTACCTCTATTGGGTGAAGAAATATAAGCAATTTTAATATAAAATTATACAAATTCTAAGTAAGACAAAACAACTAGAACCGTACAAATTATTGTGGAAAATTTTTTTCTACTTTTGCTGTAGGACATAAAGCATGTGTTGCCAGGTGATTATGATCATGAGAAAGTTAATCCTCTGCTGTATTAAGTAGGAATCACAAACAAGTACGATAGAAAAACAACCTACATTTTTGTAGAAAACATTGGGCTAATTCCTTGTCAGAAGTAAACTAGGGAAGCTCTTTTTCCACTTAGTCCTATTATATACAATATTTACTGTTCTCCCCATAGATTTATAGATATGTATTCCTTTTCCTGTCAATTTAAGAGCAGCTTAAAATAACACATTCATTTGTGTTGAACTGCCATATCTATGAGCTCCTTCATGGACAGGTAATACATGAGGTTTTAATACCTATACATTTATAATAATAGTTAAAAAAAAGTCTGGAAAAGGTGTTGTTTAGTAAAGAGAAATGATTCTTTTCAAGTGGATTGGACTGATACGTAAATCAACAGTTATTGACTACCTTATAGGTAATTTCTTATATTCCTTCTAGGAAGCATTAGAGCAAGCGTTACACATTTCTGTTGGTATCATGTATCCTGAATCCAAAGAAAGTTTATAGATATTCTTATTAGGCACCACAGATGGAAACTGCCCAGCCATAGTTCATCCACTGTAGGTTCTCTTTGCTGGTAGGTGATTGCACTTATGTGGCCACTCTGCGTCCTCTGCCACCTATGTTTCAACACTCATTTTTGTAACATGGGAATGGGTAGTAGGAATTTTTCTTTTGCTGCACCAAATCTTAGGTGCTTCAGACATATTGTCCATGTCCTTCAGTAGAAAAAGAAACCTAGTCTGCTCTCAAATACAGCACATTAAAAAATTAGACAAATTTTTGTCCAGTTAACAGTACTGGACATGTGCCAACAGTTTAAACACTGTAAGCTGTCCAATATAAGCTTCTGAGAAGTAGATGAGAGCAAAAGTAGTGCTTATTTAAATCATGATTTTTTAAAAAATCTTTTGATGACTCTAACATATGAGTTTAAGCATCCAGTCCAACTTTAATTCAAGAATGAAAGGAGAAACCTATTGTGTGCACTAGATGTGTAGGATTATGGGTCCTTTTTCAGTCGCAAGAAGCGGTAGATTTATTTGTAACCTTCTTTCAGCCCACTCACCCAAGGAACTCACCTACTTTAACTTACAGTGAAATTACCACCAGAAGAGGAAGAAGTGACTTGGGGACAAATGTTGAAGTGACCATGTGCAATTTAACTACTATTCACAAGCACGTAAATTCACATTTTTTTTCAAGGCTGAAACAATTCTTTCCCAGAGGTGTCACAGCAATAGAACATCTTCTGGAGAGAACTGTACGTTAGCATTTTCATGTCTTTATAGCAATCCATGCTGAATTCTTAAAAAATTGTTCTAAAATTATTTTAACAGAAGAAGAATACTTTGTTTCAGGTTCATGAAAACAAACAGGATATTGTGAAAATATATAGATTTTTTTGTCAAAAAAATAAAGGACAAATCTTGTGACAGCTGCGTCCCATTGTTGGGATCTCGCCAGACTTTGCAAGGCATTTTGCGTGTGAGTACAAAACAAAATCAATATGTGCACTTTGTTTAAATCCCAGTGATACTGAGAGAAATGTCTCTCCAATTTAGTCCTCAGCTTAAGAATTCAGGATGAGACCCAGAAACAGGGAAGTCTTTTGTGAATGTCAGGGACACTGCTAGATTTTGAATCTTTTTTTGGAAAGTGCTTTTTAATTAAGACTTGGAAGGTAAAAGGCGAAGGAGGAGATTTTGACTAATAATCTGAGCTCGTAATTCAACCACATCTCAGCCTGAGATTTTAAAAGCATGTTGTCATGTGTTTTTAGGATGGACAGCTGAGGAGAATGAGTGTGACATTTTTCCAAGCAAGAGTGCATATTCATGAAATTAAGCATAAGCTTTTTTAGGACTCTCTTAGCACTTCATTTGCATATTTTAATAAAATAGAAGGAGAACAAGATAAAGCAAAATCTTCCTTGGCGTGTTATATTGATTCATAGCATTAGATGTTAACCTGTCCCAAATTCCACTTGTAGCTTCTGCTTGCTGTTAGCATCTGTTAATATAAAACTTGTCTTGAACAACAGAATGTTGGGTTCCTAGCTTTGCTCTGTGACTTCTTTGCAGTAACGAAAACAATATATTGTGAACAAATAAAGAATGTAGGGCCTGATCCAAACCACTTTTTTTTTCTGTTGAGTTCAATGTGCTTTGAAATCAGCTTCTCTAGAGAATCCCTTGCAAAGCAATCTCAATAAGTGTTCATTTGAATTTTTAAAAAAGTGCACTTAGCATACATTCAGACTCTTTTGTTTCCTTTCTTGCAATGCACATCAAAAATGCTCGCAGAAATTTTTGCAGTGAAAACAACTATAATCATATGTTGGAAAATATTCATTTTTTCTGTTTGCATGAATAATTAAGTTTTGACTAGGCAGAGAGACATAATGGAGAGAGGAAAAGTGTAAGAATGATTCTACCCTAATTGTTAGGTCATGCATTCACAGATAAGAAGTTTAGGTTTTGCTCATAAGAACGTACGAGTAAATAATACAAAGCAATTTCAGCAAAATAAATAGCATACACATCTTCACTTTCTCCAAAGCTCCTTCAAAGCTGACCATATCTTCCTGGGAAATTTCTTATTGTGGAGCAAATATAGCTTTAAGATGCCTATAGCAGAAACAGGTTGCAAATGAAATTGTTCTATATACATTTCTGTGCCTCAGGCATCTAAATAAAAGGGGAACATATTGCTTCTCTACCTAAACCTGTGTTAAGACTTCAGTAGTTATTCCCTGGAAGCTAATACAGGTTTTTGCAGTATCTTTTCAGAACCCCTAGGTCATTAATAGGCTTTCAGTGTCCTGACAAGCCTCAGCTGGATCCCTTGCCCCCACTTTCTTACCTGTGGGCCCAGGAGTGCCTTTTAAGCTCAGGATCAGGCCCTCAGATTTTACCTGACCTATGTTTTTCGTGTGCTGTGCCCTGTTTTCTGCTGTCCTGAGTGAAATTCTTGACTGGATCCAAGCCTACGTTGTGTGTTACCTTGTCTTCAGCCCTGTCTCCAGAATGGACCTTGGGATTTACCTTACAGGTAGCCTTGTCTCAAGTCCTGCTTTCTGGGTGAGCCTTAGATTCACACCATAGGTAGTCCTGCTGCCATGCCTGTTTCCTGCTGTCCTTGCTTGTTGACTGAACGTCCTGCATGGATATAAGACTTGTCTCATTATTTTGTCTTGTATGGACTCTGTTGACGTACCATTTTGCTTTCACCAATGTCACGTTGCACAGATCCTGTGGGACTGCATCCTGGTGGGGATGGCGTGGCCTGTGCTGGGTTCACACTCATTTTATGAAGCAGCCCCATTCCTGTGGCTCACTCTCTCAAGGTCTACAACGTGAATCTTCAAATTAATTTCAGTGTCTTGACAAATCCCCACCCATTCTCAGAGCATGCCTTATATATTAAACCTCTCAATCATGATCCAATGATTTTGCCATGGTATAGTGTGCATCTGGGCTCACATGCCACTTAGAATAGAATTTTTTTTAAAAAAAAACCTACTCATTCCTTTGATTTAACTTCATCAGCATGTTAACTACTGTACTTTGAGTTAAAGAACTTGGCAGTTGATCGTTTATCAGAGTGAAGATTATAACCTGATGAGATAGCACACTGGTAAATAGGAATTGAGATAGGTACCTTTTTATGAAATCTTAATCATGTAAGTTTAATTTCAATTTCTATTTTAAGAGCACCCACAGCTTTCCTTCTAATTTTCTTACAGCTAGGATAGCTTCTGGGGTTTACTGTCTTCAGTTTATGCTTTCTTTAGACACTGAAGTCTTTACAACTGTCCACTTGACCTCATGAATTCTAATGGGAGCAAGACACAAAATTATTAATGCAAACTCTTTTCAGGGTTAAGGTCTCTTCCACATCCAGCAAACACTTAACTCTTTTGCTTACTAAGTTAATGACTGATTAGTACACTAGCAGAATCTGTTGAAATGGGTGTTCCCTGTCCAAGAGATATGGTTCTAACCTGCATTAAAATATCACTGACACTCCTTAATTGACTGGATTATATATTTTTAGGGAAGGATAACTGTTTAATTTGATTTTGTTGTTCTCTGTTGTTTTTTTTTTAAAGTTAAACAGACCCATATATTTTAAATTATGAGTGTGAGTAATTATAGATTAAATACTGTTACAGAAGAAATACCATTTGTCTGATGTAATTTTCAATGTCTGGAATTTAAAAAAAAAAAATCTTATTCTAAGGTGAAGGTCTAAAATAAGTCATTTATGTCCTAAAAGCTTTTGTTTCTTTCTTAATTGACTGTGAAGAGACTTTAGATAATATCTCTGCATCTTTTCTTGCAGATATCAAAACATCACTGGCTCCAATCCAACTGCTGATGGACTGCCACAATTTAAATGTTTAGGGTAAAGTAGAATTTCAGAAAATATTTAGTAAACAGAAATGATGAGGTATTTATTTGACATATAATCTATAGTAACTTATTCACTCAAATTTAATAGTAGTACTAAAATATCTGGAAATCTGACAGCAAAACTGTTGTAATGGTGTTTGGATATTGCAGTGAAAACTCAAAGCATTTCTTGAATAATCATATATTTAAATAAAAGTAAATACATGCATCTGTTTTGCACATTAACAGCAAGTCTGTGTGTATGCAGTATTTCAGCTCCTGAGATGGTCTATGTTTAAAAAAAAAAAAAAAATAATACAAAAACAACAAAAAAACCCCACCCAACCCGAAAGCTTTATTGCAAAGGCTCATCAAATTTTCCCAGAAATGCTAACCTGAAACTTCACTTCTTCCATAGTAGCGCATATGAGATACAAGAAGTCACAGTATGGTGGTGTGATACTTACTTGTGCACTTGTAGTGCTTCCTACTGAGATAAAAGTAGACTTAAAAATGAAAATTAATGATATATAAACTGATTTTTACATCATTTTAATATCACAGACAATTCACCGATCATAGCTGTCATCAGCAAAACCTTCTCTCTGTTTCTGATTTCCTAAAAACTGCATAATTCAAATACCCCATATTGGGTTCAGTTACCAAGGTTTTTGTAGTGAGGGGGCTGCAAAGGTGACTTCTGTGAGAAGATGCCAGAAACTACCCCCATGTTTGACAAAGCCAGTTCCAGCCGGCCACAGGCCAAAGCTGAGCCCAGCAGTGGGGTTGGTAGTGCCTCTGTGATAACAGATTTAAGAAAGGGTAAAAACCACTGCACAACAGCTGTGAAAGAGTAGTGAGAAAATGTGAGGCAGCTCTGCAGACACCAAGGTCAGTGAAAAAGGAGGGGGAGGTGGAACTCCAGGCACTGGAGCAGAGATTCCCTTGCACCCCATAGCAAAGACCATGGTGACACAGGTTGTCCCCCAGCAGTAAAAGGAGATCCACAGTAGGCGAGTGGACCTACCTGAAGTCACATAAACAGAATTATTGTAGCCCATGTCACTTAAAGATTTGCAGCATTTTCTTCCTTCAAAGTGAGTACCACTCCACAGAGCCAAGAAAGGAACCATGTTTTTACGTCGTCCTCAAGTCTTCCATTTTTGCAGACTGAACGGGACCCAGTGTGTACAACAAATATATTTTTACTCATAAACCCTGGTATCACAAGCTCATGTCACTTTTCCTGCATATGCACACAAGAGCCAGACAAAATTCATTTGTTTAGATGTATGAGCATAATGTATGTATTATCAGACTCTTGTACAACATATTCTAAACTCACCGTTATATTCTTTACCTAATTATTACTTTATCATCATATGCATAGTTGCGAAGACTGTAAACACACTCTCTCTGATCCAAATATTGTTAGATCAAATTCACTTCTCATTAGGGCTGCAATGCCGTAACTGTGAACAGAATTCATCTCGCTATGGTTTCTTAATAGAGAATTACTAGGCAAAAGGTAGTTACCACTTTTCATACTGCTGCTTCTCAATTAGAGGTGTTGTTTAAGTGAACTTGCTGCTGTTTCTTTTCTCAGCATCTGGGCCTATGCCAGAAGTTCATAGGGATATAATTAAGGTCTTCACATGCCAAAGAGTGAATGAAAAACTCATGAAACATTACCAAGTAGTGTTTAGGGGCTAAGTTTTAAAGAAAGTCCTGCCAGAAATAGAGGAAATGATGCAAGATCTGGAATTGGTAAATACCTTAGGGATATTTTAAGAGAACCAGACAGATGCTCAGGAAACTGAAAACATACCATCATAGTAATTAGTTCTTATTCCTGAAGAGAAGTTGAATTTGGGACTGATTCAAAGTGAGGGGCAAAGGAGCAGAGAGTATATCTCATTCCTCAAAATATATACTTGCAAGAAAGCCCAGCTGTCATGCCACATTAAACAGGTTTCTATTATGTGTAGAAAACAGAAAATACTAAGCCGTTACACGTACTAACAATTTCTGCTGTACACTTTACAAGAACTGGCCATCAGAATGCACATAGGTTACTCATGGGTTTTTATATACACTATGTTCTGTGTTACAGTACTTTACGAATGTAAAAGTTCATTTAACCATTTAGTTTATGGCACATCATTTGAAAAAATGTAGTACAAGCATAGTTTTGGTGGTGGAGACATACTGACATTTTTGTTTATAATGAAAAAAATCTTTACACTCTGAGTTTTCCTGTTCATTCGTTAGACTTCTTCAGTTATTACGATATGATCAGGAGGTGACAGATTTGAACTTCATGAGGAATTAGTATTTTAAAAGATTTGACATCTACTGATTGAGGCAGGTACTGTGGGTTAGAGTTCAGTGTTGGAAAAATAGTATGGAAAAGCAAACCATCTGCAAGATCTAATTTTGTGGGGAAAATAATTGGGAAGTCATCCCATTTCTTACAGGTAGTTGCCTGCCTGTAAATAGAATATAGCAGTAATTACTGAAACTAGTTAAAGACATTGTTTAATGGGTTAACTAATGTTAAATCTAATGTCAGAATGTTATATATTCACAGAATCACAGAATCTTTGAGGTTGGAAGGCACCTCTGGAGATCATGTAGTCCAACACCTCTCCTCAAAGCAGGATCAACTAGAGTAGATGGCTTATGTCTGTGTCAGGCTGGATTTTGCATATCTCCAGGAATGGAGACTCTATAACTTCTCTGAGCAACCTGTTCTAGTATTTCATCACCTTCACAGTTAAAACGTTTTTTTTCTCATGTTTAAATGGAATTTCCTGTATTTTCATTTGTACCTGTTGCCTTTCTCTTTTCACTAAGTTTTAATTCCTCTTCTTTATTCCGAATCATCAGGTATTTATAAACACTGATAAGATCCCCCTAAACCTTCTCTTCCCCAGGCTGAATAGCCCCAGCTTTCTTAGCCTATTCTTGTATGTCACATGCTCCAAAACCTTAATCATCTTTGTGGACCATCATTTACTTACTCCAGTATGTCTGTGTCTCTTTTGTACTGAGAAGCCAAAACTGCACCAAACAGTCCAGGTATGTCTCACCAGTGCCAAGCAGAGACGAAGGATTACCTCCCTTGAGGTGAAGGCAACACTTCTCCTCACGCAGCCCAGGAGGCTGTTTCCCTTCTCTGCTACAAGGGCACATAGGTGGCTAATGGTTAACTTGGTGTGTAACAGAGCACATATGCATGGCAGTATTCCTGATCAGGTGCAGAATGTGGTGTGTCATAGAATCATAGAACGGCCTGGCCTGGAAGGGACCTTGAAAGATCATCTGGTCCAATCTTTTCTGGGAAAGACAGACTAGATAGGATTATCTAGCACCCTGTCTAATTGCATCTTGAAAACCTCTAGAGATTTCCCTTTGTTGAACTTGATGACATCATTCTCTGCCCATTTCTCCAGCTTTTCAATATCCTTCTGAATGGCAGAACTATCATCTGGTCTGTCAGTAACTCCTCATAGTGTTGTATTGTTTGCAAACTTGCTGAGGCTGCACTCTGCTCTGTCACTGAGGTTATGAATGAAGCTATTAATCATAGAATCATAGAATGGTTTGAGTTGGAAGGGACCTTAAAGATCATCTAGTTCTAACTCTCCTGCCATGGGGATCTTCCACGAGACTAGGTTACTCAAAGCCCCATCCAGCCTGGCCTTGAATACACCTCCAGGGATGGGACATCCACAACTTCTCTGGGAAACCTGTTCCAGTGTCTCACCACCCTCACAGTAAAGAATTTCTTCCTAATATCTAATCTAAATCTACCCTTTTTCCATTCAAAACCGTTACCCCTCATCCTATCCCTACACTCCTTGATAAAGACTCCCTCCTCATGTTTCCTGTAGGCCCCCTTAAGGTACTGGAAGGCTTTTATAAGGTGTCCCCAGAGCCTTCTCTTCTCCAGGCTGAACAACCCCAACTGTCTCAGCCTGTCTTCATAGGAGAGGTGCTCCAGCCTTTCAT
>VYXH01000959.1:371665-381931 GCA_013397275.1 Burhinus bistriatus | reverse complement strand
GTAGGCATCCACGCGGCTGCGGCCATGATGCCGGCAAGGCACCGCGGCTCCCTCAGGCCCGAGAAACACCCGCGCCCGCCTCCAGACCGGAACCGGCGCGCGGGGAGCAACACGCCCCGCCCCCGCCGCCGTAGAGCCCCGCCCACGGGGGGGACCGCCGCCTCGTCCGCACCTGCGGCAGCGCTGAGGAGGTAGCGCTCCCTCAGTTTCCCCTCCGCCGCTACGCCGCCCCCCTCACCCCGCCTCGGTACCGGGGATGCCCCCCCTTCGCTCTACGCCCCGGCCCTGTGCGGTGGGGAACGTTCACCCCCGCCCCGGCGGTGCGCTTCGTCCCGCGCCGCGCCGAGGTACCGGCCCGGCTGCCCCGCAGAGCCCTGGGCCTTACCGGTGCGTGAGGTGCCGGCGTGGGCTCGGGCCGGTGGCGGCGGAGAGGTGCGAGGACGTCGCGCTGTGGCAGCGCAAAAGCAGTTTTTCGAGAGGCCTCCAGTTTTGAAGCATTTGGTACTTCTACAGCAGCTCAGCTGCTAGGATTGGGTCGTTTGTAGGACAGAAAAACATTAAAAAAGAAGAGTGTCGGGTGTTTGTTGCAACGCAGGGAAAACGTGCTTTAAATCGTCAAAACCTGGAGCTGTTGAAGTAGAGCCAATTTAAAATTTGTATTTGCCTTAATTTTTTCGGTGCTTATCTCGTTATTTTTTAAAATGTTGATGATCTGGTGTGCCTGTTGCAGGAGTGGCTTAGGCTGTGCTGTGGGAGGCCGCCGGCTGTGGAGAGTCCCGTCCCCAGCCACGTGCCGCGAGGGAGACGGCACACTGCAGGTATCATAAATAAGAACTGAGACAGCTATCTTAAAGTCCCACCTAAAGCAGTTAAGAAATGCTAATTCTTCTCTATGCTTAAGGGTGGAAAGGTGGCTTGGGATGTTTTTGGGAGTAAAGCACCAAGCTAGAACTAAGGCAATTTGAACTCAGACCTCTGGGAATAACCCCTTCATCTGACTTTTAAAAGATTTTCCTACCTGTGAAATGGTGACGGCACGTCCACCTTCTGCTTGATCTGCTTAGACAAACAGTGATGCGGAGACTCTCTCTTACGGTGTGGGAGGCTCTGTTATCTAAACGACAGGGTTGCCATTGCTTGCCAATTTTGTTCAGTCAATTTGTGTCGACTCTTGTTGTCAATTAAAAAAATTAGTTATAGGAATAAATGAGACTCTCAGCTTTGATTTAAAATCAAGACCGAATTTCTAAACTCAGTGGCTGCAAAGAGTGGTATAAGCTATGAGTCTAATATATCCTGAAAATTTAAACTCAAAAGACAGTTTAAAAGAAAACCCAAACTGCCTTTGGTTTCTTACATGTTTTTGGCAATGTAAAGATTTGGGTTCTATCTCAGTGTAATTTGGTGCGAATTTTTGGTGATGGACTTACCAAAATACATGTGGCCCTTCCATTTACTTCTGTCTTGTATGTGCTTGAAAACTCAGGACTAAGACTGTGTGTTCAGTTTGCTCGTTTTGAAAGTTTAAGTAGAAATCCTCAGCATTGCACATTATAGGTAGCCCCTATTTTCTGGGTGTCGCTTGCCCTCCCACCCCCCGTGACAGGGCATCAGAAGGTAATCAGCATTTTTTAAATAGCTTACTGTGTGTATGTTTTATTTTATTTTTGATAATGCTTTGAATTGAGAATAATGTCTCAGATGTCTGTAATGGCAAGTGTGCAGAATTCTCTTGATACTGATTTTCTACTGGTAACTACTGCTGGTTTTTCATTTTAGTCTTTGAAATCCAAATTGGCCCTGCAGCTTTCTGTTCTAAATGTTTCATAAAATAATTTTTTTTGCTTCCAAGTTTGATCATACTTTGCACATATTGGCTCTTCTGTTGTTTTCTTTCAACAGCTTACATGTCCTCTTCACTGCTTTTTTCCTCCCCTTTTGTAAATTGAGGCTAGCTCCCATCTGAGATTGACCTGTGATGTTTCTAGGACATACTAGTGGAATTTTTAATGTTTTTACTGTACTGCTTCCCATGAGATGTATACATCTGTTGTACTCCTTTCTTTATATTTGTTGTTTCTTTTGCCATGATGCTTACCAAAGGACTCCATAAATGTTGATTATGTGCTATACTACGCTGACCAGTATATTCACATTGTTTTCTTGTGTTTTCTGACTGTATCTGCAAGTCTTTTCTGGGTTTGTACTCTGATTGTAAATCAAGGCGAGTGGAGAAATTGGGGAGAAATTCTTTTTTACATATATATTCAACAGCTATTGGAACAGGTTTCTGGTCTGTCTCTTATAGGTGCTACCATAGTAATACTACAATAATAAGCCATTAACAGTGGCTGGTTTGGATCTGTTCTGTGAAGGGCTAAACAACACAGTAATTAAAACATCAGTAATTATTTTGCCTAGAAAAACAATGCCCATCTAGAGATAGCAGTAGTTTCTTTCCCCTAGTAATCACTGTATTGAGACTCCCTATGAGGAAATTCATGAAGTTAAATGTAGTCTTCTTAAGAAACCATTAGTTTTCTTATTATTATTTTGTCCCTGAGGCAAAGCATTGTCTTGTGTAAAGCATCTTTAAAAAAATCATTTTTACATGATTTATTATGGATAAATTAGGCTTAATGAAATGCAGTCAGATACCTCCATCTTCCAAGATAGTATATTTTATTAAGCTAGATAGATAAGATCATAAACCCAACAAATTTGGCACAGTTTTCCTTTCTGTTTGTTTTCTTTAGCATTAATAACTCTATAGAAAGTTCTCGCTCATCACAAGTGCATTTAGTCAGGTAGTCAACATCTTTCATCGGTTTGAGGGCCATGAGTTTTGCATCTTTCTGAAGTTCCATTTTTTTGTTCATGAGACAGGGCTCAGTCCTGTGAGGCACTCTCTTATAGGCTAGCACTTCCGGACAAATTCAGTGGGTCTAAGCATCCTATCAGTCATGTGTTGGACAAGCTACTGTTCTGTCTACTGGAGTAGCATCAAACCATCATTTTCACTTATTTTAGGATTTGTATTTTGTAACTGTGTATTTACAGCTCATTTTTTATTTATAGTTTGCAATAACTATTAAGTTAGAGGAAAGTTGTGATGTTTTGTAGCTCTGTAGCATTTTTCATTTAAAGGGACTCACAAGCATTTTAACTATTTTATCTCCATAGAACCTATTGTAGGTGAACATTATTATTCCTCATTTACCTGTGAGCAAACAGAATTGTGAATAGCGTTCAAGTAAATAAAACAAGTCCCAAAAACTCAGGGTGAATTTCGACAGCATCAGTGGAGGATAGAACTTTTCCCTTGTAATCATTGCAAGTAGTGATCATTGTTACTTATGCTTGCAGTAGAAGGGGGCCCTAACTTAACTCATAGAAAGTAGCAACAGAATAAATGTAAAGGCAGCCTTTCTATATCAAAACTGTTCTTTTTGCTAACAGAATGCATCTTTATGAAGAGCTAATCTGCAAGTAAACATCTGTGTGAGAGAAATTGTTGGAATATTTGGTGTAATGGGCATGAAAACTTGCAGGTTTTTTTCCCCAGTTAGAAGGATAACTTTTGATTATGTCTATATATGAAAACTCAAAAAAAGTTGTTAAAAGGATAACTTTTGATTATGTCTATATATGAAAACTCAAAAAAAGTTGTAGCAAACCAACTTGAACAGTGAAGGCAGTAGATATGCAACTTGATTGTTAAAACTCTGTGTGGATCGTCTCGTTAGCAGGTAAAGCGATCTCTGTTCGTAGTATCTTGATCTTCCTTTGAGGAATAAGAGCCTTCATACTTAAACCACAGTCAAATTCTCACTGCATAATTTACAGAGGCAATTTAAGGTAGTATGAGCTGTCTGTCGGAGGTTATTAAACTTACACCTTTACTAATAAGTCAGAGCAAAGTCATCTGATGTAGCAGCCATGGCTAGCAATGGTTCAAAGCAGGAGACTGCACTGAAGGTGATCGGGAGCGCTAGCGTTATTTGTCCCACTCCCTGAGCTCTGGCTGTGGAAGTGCATCCCTGCAGCTGGGCTCAGATTGCAGCCTTAGGTGGGTGTTGAGCTATTGCAGCTGACGACCATCTTGCTATAAAATATTAAATCTGGTATACATGCTTGATAGTATATTTTCTGCTTCATGGATTAAACTTTTAAAGCAGATGAACAGTGACTACTTAACCGTGTTCTCTGGTATAATAGCAAGACTATTGTATATATACTCATACTAATTAGTAAACTTTATTTGCAACTGATTGCAAGATGTATGCTATGTGTTGCTAAATAGCTAAAAATCAAGCAGTTTAGAGAAATTGAAATACAGTAAAGTGTGATGAAAGGCCAGTACTGATAACACTAAGGTCAGATCTTGCTGTGTACATAGGGAAATATTGATTTGTTGCAGTAACTTGCACTGGGAGTAAGTATTGCTTAAAGTTCAGTTGGCAAATTAACCTTTGATAAATACAAACAGATAGGTGAAGTGAAAAAGGGCAAACTGGAAAATTATCTGATCTTTGATACATACAAACAGATAGGAGGAGTGAAAAAGAGTTTGCATGTTATACCATCTTTCAGTTTTACCCAGTTAGTACAGCAAGGTAATTATGCAGTGTAATATAGGTACCACTATAGCATGCCTGAGAAGAACTAGCTAGTATAGTGGAACCCTCAACAATTGGTGTTTGAACCCTCTTTTTAGAAATCTGTGCATTTTAATTTTATTTACTAGTCGAAAATACTCTTCAAAGTATGGAAAGAAAAATTGAAACAGTTTATTTTCTGTCCATATACTCAGTGGGTGCCGTTCCCTTGGTAAGCTCAGTCTTTCTTTTAAAGCAATCGATTCTTTTAGCCATACTGGTTTTCCTGCAGAATTTCTTTACATTAGTATGAAACCAAAGCATTGCTAATATACAAGAGAAAAGTGGAGGGGGGCAGAGTGGAAAGCCAAGCTCAAAAGCATAAACAGGAATATGTCTGTGAACATCGGGAACTCTACCTCTGGACAACTTTGTAACCACAAGTAAGTCGTATATAGTTCGTGCTTTCCATTTAGCCCTTCTGCTTTTTATTATTATTATTTTGATTCTAAAGATAAAGACTAGCGGATATGCGTGTCATCTAGGATATGGTGGGACCAGACAGCCTGGAATATAAAAGCAGGTGAAACATGAAGAAATGAGATGTCAGTGTTTTCTCTGTAAGAATGCTGTTAAGTATACAGAATCACAAGACTAAAAGGTATCCACCCCTGGTGACAGTTCACTTCTGTATAATGACATTAAAGATAATTTGGCCATTTATATTTAATCTGATTTGCATAGACAGGCAACTGGAATTGGGTGGCTGTCTGAGTGAGAAGAGCTGCTAGCTCTTGCATTTCAGTACCACTGGATCATGACATGGAACATGCTTAATTATATGTGTAACCACTAAAGCCAATGATGAAGCTCAGAGTTGAGGATGTGTAAGAAGTTTCAGAACTATGGAAGTCCTTAATCTCAAGGGACCCTTATGGGTTCTTGTTTTCTGATTCAAAAAAACATGTTAAAAGAGCACTTTTAATAAATAGAAACACTGTCTTTTGCAGGTTTGGGGGGTTTTTTCTTCTTTACATTCTGACTTGCTTGCGGAGAATCTTTTTGCACATAACAGGAATCCAATGCCACTATACCCTGGGGAAAAGAGAAAAACTCACAGCATTAGTGGCTAGAAAAACAGAGGTCAGTTTGGTTGTGTAACAAAGAGTCAGTTCAACTGTCTGATATTTGAATAGATGCTTGCTGCACTCTTGATTGGATGGTAGGGCATTCAGAGTTTGTATTGTGCTTGCTACTGTAGCTTTTTCCTTCTTATTTTGAAACTGTCCTGCAATATATTCTATGTATATATATATAATCCGTTCCTTTCACTGTTAAAATTCTGATGTTTGCTTATCGCTAATAAACCTTCTTGAATACATTCTCATCCCAAGCCATTTATTTTGTATATACACTAATACCTTGTGGTTTTGTAGCACAAGACAGTGCTGCATTGCAGTTAATAAAATCTGCATTTCTAAATATTAGAATCTAAATAAGTTGTCTCTTAGAACAGTCTATGGTTCAGCATTCACAGAATGTTTTTACTGCATGTCCAACACCAATACTGTTGTCGATAGGTCAGGATCATTAGAAGCTGAGGAAAAAGCAGAAGATAATTCTCCAGGTGTTTTTATTAAACATGCTAACTTGCCGAGGAAATAATGACCATTGGCAGAGCTGTAGGTAGAGAAGGTAGGAATTTTATTAAATATTTATAAACCCTTTCCCATTCCTCTGTGCAGAAATGGGAAGTGAGCAGTCTAAAGAAACTTAGTCATAACAGGTCTTTCTTCCCTGTTCCCATCCTTTCTCACTCAGCCTTCTTCCTGGTGTTGTTATAAAAGCTTAACCTTCTGCAGATGTTAGATAATATAATTTTGTTTCAGTTTAGTTGTTTTGTCTGCCTGCATCTCTTACATGCTCTTTTATTTCTTTTAGTTTTTTAATTTTCCCGGAAATATGGTTGTATTACTTTAAAATACACTGTGAGCCCTCTAGTGGTACTTTCTGCCTTTGCTTTAGGCTGTGGTAACGTGTTTTTTTTTTTCTTCCAGCTGTGCTTGCTTGAGCTGTAGGAGTCAGATTAACGTCTGTTTAAACTACTTTAATCTTACTGATTTTTTTTTTTAAATTTTATTTATTCAATGTGAGAAGGAATGCTTGCATTCACTGGTATACCTGGGAGTTTGGCACCTCTGGTAGTGAACTCACATCCTTTCTAGCCAGGGCTGGTTATAGCTACAGTGTAGACATAAGCATTTACTGGGGAGCCTCTGCGGCACCTGGTGATGTTGCGGGGATGCTCTGGACACTTTGAGCATCCACCCAGCTGTATCTAACGTTGGCAGCATGCTCCGGGTCAGATGCCAGCACCGACTAGGATGTACTTTTATCTGTGGGAAGACCAGCAGCAGAAACGTTTACTCTGCTAATCTGTTTTTCTAGTTCCTAGATTTGCTCTGTGTGTGTGTGTGTGTGTGTAATACGACTGCGCTACCGAGCGCCATCGGGTGACGCAAAGCTGCTCTAAACCATGAAGGTGCCGAGCAGGAGCACCCTGAAGTCGCAGAGTGAACAAGCGAGTAAGGCACCGAGGCAATAGAGAGCTGATTTCTTCTAGCACTGCCCACTCGGGTTTTATGTTGTAAAAGCTCTGTATGCCTCTTAGAAAAGCATCTGAAAAGGGGGGAGAATGGCATCACTGTTTCTGGGCAACACCTGCCTGTGATTTTAACGCTTTCCTTCCCGGCACACTCAAGTCAAGCCTTCGCAAAGACTTCCCAATACTGCATCCTTCCTCATTGGACAGGTACAGTCAAAACCAGTTCAATGCAGGCTTCGGGATTTTTTCAGCACATTCACGGAGTATACGTGCTCTAAATGCCTACAGTACAGAGGAATCCAGCTACTTCTAATGGGATGCATTTGCATAGAGGAAGTATTCCTCCTTTAAGATGGGTAATAAGCAAACGATATTTACTGATGAACAGCTAGATGCCTACCAGGTAAGAATCTTAGTTTGTATTAGGGGAAGGAAAGGTGTAATCTTAATAGGTTTGTGGGGTTTTTTTGTTTTGGGGAGTGTTTTTTCCAAATATAAACAAAAACTTCATTTGTAGCCTGCATGCATATATTCTATTGTTCCTTCCCAGCAATTGTAATAGTATTGTAAGGATGGGTTGTTGAATATAATCCATTTAATTCCCTTCTCTGTATACAAGGAAAGGAGTCAAATCCTCAATGTCTGGACAAGGAAGCAGGATAAAGACTGTGACTACCTTGACAGCGGGAGTTCTTAGTAGAATCTTCCGATTGAGTGTTTTGTAAAGAAGAAAATGTAGCAATAACCTCTTTTCCTCTCCCTGATGCCTTTGCTGTCAATAGAGGGGAGAGGAAAAAAAAAATAAGGTCTTGTCTAATTTCACTTCTCATAAGGATAAGTCATAGGAAAATGCTTAATGTAATTCCAGAACAGGTATCCTTACGCTTGCATCCACTCCTGGATAGCAGTTTCTTACCTTAACAGAAGAAGTATGCATTCTATGTCCAGGGATCGGTGGTACCTTATTTACATCACATTGCATCAACTAAATTTTTAATAGGGTAAAAAAATAATAATTCCCAGTTTTCACTCATGTTTCAGCACACTGCAAATCTTACTGAAATGAATTGCAGGAACCTATCTGCACAGTGGGCATCTTGAACAAGTTTCTGAAAATACAGTGAGGCAATATATCACATAGAAGCGTGCTGAAGGAGGCAGCTGACTACTTATTCTGAGATGCAGACAAGGCTGGTTGCATTGCTCTGTTCTCTTACACGAAGCGATAAACATAGAATAAACAGCGCAGGAAATCAGCATTTAGTTTACCTCAGGATAACCAAGGGGCAGATCCAGTGCACACAAAAGTAAATAACTTTCTTTTTACCTTCAGGATCTTTGAGTCAAGCTCTTGAAGTAGAAACCACGTTTTTAAATACTGATTTTCTTTGGAGTTACTGCTAACATGGACTTTTCAAAGGTGTAGATATTTAGCCACAGAAAGTCAGGCTAGGGATATATGCTAAAATGCTTTAAAATGTTATCCCATTCTGAAAATAAGGCATAAATTAAATGCTCTTATTAAATTCCTAGCCTTTTTCTTGTCATTATAGACTTGATGATCTTAAAGGTCTTTTGCAACCTAAACAATTCTATGAGTCTATAAATGTGAAAATGGAGCTTCTTTAATTTCCACTTTGTAACACATCTCACCCTCACCATCTGTCACTGTAATATATTAGTCTAAGTTAGTGGTCTTAGTAGTCTAAGATCCAAAAAGGCTTTTTTACATCCCTGCTGAAAGGGAAAGAGGAAAATCAAAGATCTGTAAAACACCGATGTCTGTCTTCCTACTAACAATAAAGGTGAACACAGAACAGAGCCCAACTGCAGTGAAACAAAACAAAATCCAAATGTAATTAATGTTAGCTTCTTGACATAAACTGGCAAATGCAAGAGCTGAAATGTCATCCCTAATTCACTTCTCTTCATGTAGAAATTGCCTTTCTCTAATGGCTTTTGCAGCCCCTGCCTTGCGTAATGCTGGGTAATTGATCTCAAAGCCTGGCAGTGGTTAGGCCCAGCGGATTGAGTGAGCCTATGGGATTTCTCCATTACAGGCGGACTTCTAGTACATTAGTACAGTGCTAGAGAATTTTTGACTAGTAATAGCAGTTGTTACATGTGTGAGTACAATAAAATAACAAGTTTCAGGACAATAACTAACCTCCAGAATTTGTCAGGAAGGAATATTAGCCTCATGCTATGAACAATCAGATAAAGTCCTTGTTTTGCTGGTGATTTGCCTCTGATCCATTAGATATTGCATACCTCTTGGATCTTTTAAACATAGAAATTCTGGACTTACTGCTGTACCATCCACACAGAGAGCTCTTGTCTCTCCGCTGCATTCCGGGGGAGTATGCAGTTGCTGTAATTCAAACAGAGCTGTTTGACTTGGAGTTTGCCATCTTATCTGCCGCCTTCTCATTTGTGGAATTCCTTCAGAACAGAAAAGGGGAGAATGGGGTAATGGTTCCAAAATCTTTAAAATGCAGGTTTTTCATTTCTTGAAACAGCAGTTGGGTTGGCAGGTCCTCTGAACACTGGACCGAAGTAAAACACTGTGTACCTGGGTCCCCTTTGCAAGAGTCTCTTGTGCACATCTGTGCTCCCATGTACAGCTGGGCATCTACATATAAATTGCTTTGAAAATAGATAGTTGATTAATCCTTTTTTTTTTTTTCCCCAAATGAGAACTAGGCAAATTCTTCTGAATTTGTATGTCTGTGAGTTGGTACTGTACTCCTTACAATAATACTCAGGGTTACAGAGACCATAGTATCAGTATAGCAGAAGCAAAAGCATCAACTTAATCCTTTTTGTAAAATAGGCTTTTTTTTTTTTTTTTAAATCCTCACAGTTCCTATTAGAAGACTGTTCAAAACCATGCTCCCCTCATGGTTAGACTTAGAATTTCTTTATTTGAATATATTTCTGGCCACTGTGTTACCTGGTTGTCGCTTCCACCATTTTTGTGGCATTGTGTGCTGGAAGGCACACAAATTGCTCTGAGCTCATAGCACCTGAATGGTACTTTAGTAGTGAAATCTTTTTTTTTTT
>VYXH01000959.1:300535-361917 GCA_013397275.1 Burhinus bistriatus | reverse complement strand
TTTTTTTTTTTTTTTTAGATCTAGAAAACAACAGTTCCAAACTATAAATTTGAACCATCATGTGCAACCGAGGAAATACAGAAAGTGTACTTCGAAAAATACACTGCAGATTTCAAGAAAAGATACTCTAAAGTAATGAAATTAGAAAATGTCATTGGATGGCAGGCAAACAGCAATTTACAGTATTACAAAATCTGGCTATGAAATGAAGAGTCAGCAAGTTCTGTTCTCTTTTTCTGGGTTGCAGTGGGTAAAAAAATACTTGTAGAGAATGAGTTTGCAATATGCAGCTTTGACAAACAGATAAAAACTGGCTGAAATGAAGAAACATTTCTGTAGAGAATCGTCATAAAAGTTTCACATGCATTCTTCAGTTTTTCTTGACACGTGAGACAGATAAAACTTATGATGAAGTTTGATATCGGGGCACTGAAGACAAAGTTTCAAAACATTCTAAAAATCACAACAATAAATGATCTGGATTTGCAAGTATTTTTTATATAACAGTATTCTGGGGTTGTTTTTTGCTATATGCCATATCCAAAATCTGAGACTGTATTGCACACAGGGCCTTTGGTAATAGTAAAAACAGGTCACAATTTATTTCAGCAAGTAAGAGCGCTCCGTTGTCTTGCAGGACTGTTGGCAGCATAACTGAATATCTGAGTAGAAATGTGTCTTTATTTCTTCTTTGATTTAAGCAGATTGCACAGTAGGACAAATGCCACACTGCTGGACAGAACACTACATGTATCTCTCTCAAAACTAATTTGAAGCTAGATTTGCAGACAGATGATTTGTAATCTTTTTTCCCTTGCGTGGCAAGTGTGACATAGAGTACAGGAGGTCACTTTAATTGGCAAGACTTGATGGTAGAGGAAACAGCACTGAATTGTGGAAAAGCTTCTCCTGCTATTCAAGAACAAGAGGATGCTTTTCTATCTAAGGAAGTCTGACATGGGGACTGTGGGGGGGCTGGGGAATTGGAAGCACCTGTTTCTTACTCTGTCACTAGTCTATGTAAGCAACTGAGCAGCTTTGACAAATTGCCACTGTAAATTTGTCTGTTACCTACACTTAATATTTTTCTGCCATTTAAGTATGAGGACATTCCTTCGTTTTGTCTGTTGAGATTGCAAGCTCTGCCTGGTAAGGATAATTTGAACTATTTTTACATGCAGTGTGCTAAAACTGATCATAGTTGTAGCTTTTACATTTTATGGTAGTGAAAAAGCTGTTCTGAATATTTTTTTAAGGCTTTTGGTATCTATTGAGAGGTGTTATTGTCACCTGGTAGACCTGGTCATTTAAATGGAACAACTAAAGAACAGTGAAGTGTTGATTGCGGCAAATAGTATTTAAGTTAAAACAACCCTGATAGAAATGTAAATAAAAAATTTTGTTTTCGTTTGCTTTTCCCTCTTCAGTAACATAAAAGGGCACGAGTGGTGCCAATGATAACGCCCAAAATTGTAATAATTTACTGTGAAATAGAAGTGTAGCTTCTTCCAGTAAGAAACATCTAATGGACCTCAGCTCAATTGAGTACTGTGAAAGCCTAATAATACATTTTGTATTTCATAACTGAAGGTGTAAGGAAACAATCTATTTCCCAAGAAGAGAGCAAAGCATGCACTTAGACTCAATTACATTATTTATGTTTATGGGCTGTGTATGGGAGATAGGGGAGCCATTGCCTGCTTGACTTTGCACCCTGTCTGTATCAAAAAGAGCAAAACCAAAAATACTTATGAGAAACAGTGCAACCTTAGAATGTGATTGTGAAAAATAGATATTATTGGGGTAAGAGATTAAGTTAATGGATAGTGAAAAATAGATGCTCTGTTTGAAAAGTACAGCGTACGAAGCTGAATACTAATGTTTGATGTAAAATGCTTAGAAGAATAAAATCATGGGAGTAGTTCTGTAAAGGCCTAAAATCGAGGGAGAAGGAATAGTGACTTGGAATCATTGTATTTCCTCTTCTGCCTTCTCTCAGTGTGATGTTTCTGCTTATTGGGAAGCTCTATACATAATCAGTTTATGATATGGCAGATAGTAATACATTAATAGCATTTGCTTACTGTATATAAACTGTTGAATACGAATTGCTGTCTAAGGAATAGAGTAGAATCAAGCGGTATTTCTGCCTGTCTGAGGTGAAGTTTTACTGGGTGGGAATAAAATGGGTTATGACCCCCTCGTTAATTAGCACTTACTGATTTAGTATGTCCCCATCTCAGTCAAGAGGGAAGTACTGTTGTGCATGTCTTTATGCACTGCAGAATGCTCTCGGATGTGATACGAAGGAAGCGCAATCCCATTCTGTTTAGGCTGCACTGAATTTCTTGTGCATCTGCAAAGTTCAGTGAGACAATCTAGCAGGGAGTAACCTGACCAAAAAAACCCAACCAACCAAGTGAATAGTTTTTTGGCTGAAGTCAGCCCCCTGGCTCTCTCACCATCCATCTGCATGAGTGTTAGCAAGGACACAAGGACACAAGGGAAGGGGCACAGTTGTGTAGGTGGGGATGACAGCTCCAATATGGCAGCTCCAATTTAGATTGATTTAAACTGATGTAAACCAGCATAAGATTGCAATTAGGTGAAATGGGCTAAGTGGTTTTATCTGTCCCTACAGGAAAAGTAGCCCATCAAAAAGCGCAAACAACAACAAATCTGTTTTCTGCTGGTTTAATGAGCTGAATCAGCTCTGCGAGGGATCAGACGAGTGCTAAAGCTGGCACAAGAGCTGGAGCAAGCAAATGCAGCTGAAAATAAGGAAAAGAGAGGAGAGCAAGACTTAACATTTCAGTACCAATAAGGTGTTAGATTGGCTCACTCTAACTTTAGTGTGTAAGAGTTTGGTACCAGCATCAACTTAATTCAACATAAACACAGGCTGTGGTCAAAGGGGTTGAGGACACATTCTCTTGATTGATAATCTGGGTGTGGAAGGCATTATGTTTGCAAATTATCAGGAAATAGTAGAATTTATGAAGTTAAGGTGAAGAAGAAAAGAACACAGAATAATGAAAATGGATCTAGGAAAAAAAAATAAGTAAGTTAGACTGCAGCAGAGGCAAGCATGCCTGGTGAAAGAGAAAAATAGAAACCATAGATCATTATTGGTGTTTGATAGCTGTTTATCACCAGAAAAACTAAATACACTCTTGTTGTTATTAAAGATGGTTATTTCTGAGAAGTGCTTAACGCAAGTAACAGAATTCACTCATGGGCCCAGGGCAAGAAGTGTTAAAGAATGCTGTGTAATGCAGATGTATTTATATTATCCCAGATTCAAAACATCATCTAAAATACTTATAGGACAGCTGACAAATTTTTACTGATTTCGTTGGTAGGTATGTGTTAGATCTTTGAAAACACGCCCTACTTTTCTTAAGGAGAATGTGGAAATTAGACAAGTGTGTATAACTTCAGGACACAACTTTGGTGTATGGAAAGATGCGAGAAAACACTGGTAGACCATCAGTGCGTATGTGCCTAGAACATAATACATGCTCAGAGGTAGCCGCTGTGGATTTGTTAAAAGCAAATCTCTTCCTTTGAGTGGCTGCTTTTGTGGGTAAGAGAAAAGGAACAGATGCAACATATCTTTATTTTGGTAAAGCCTTTTATATATTCCTGTATGCGTTAGTCCTTTTCTACCTGTATAAGCGCACTAACCTCTTGGCTAAGGTACTATTGAACATACTTAGAAAGTTTGTAAGAATGGTAAGAAACATTGAGGTGAAGAGGGTTGCAGGCAGTATGAAGATCAAGATTAGCTTTTTCAACGGTGTTCAATATATTAGAGAAATTATTAGATCCAAAATCAGCAAGATGAAATTGACAGTGTCACGTACTAAGAACTGAGAAAAATTTGCAAGTGAGTAAACATAATTTTAACAAACAACCAAAACCCAGCCCCCAGTGCTCTTGCTAAAAAGGGAAATGTAGTTCTAGGATGTATTAACCTCAGCATTGTATATAAAATGGGAGAATTCCATTCCGGTCAGCATTGTTGGGACCTCAGTAGGAATAGACTGTCCAGTTTTGGGCATCACCATTCCAAAAAAAGATTTGTTGTACTGGAAAACATCCAGTAGAGAGAAACAAGAATAAGAGAAAAAATGACATATGAAGAAAGGCTGGAAAAACACTTTATTCATAGCATGAATCTGTTTCTATAATGTGCCTCTATTGTGATTGTAAATGGGAACAAATGGTTGCATTGTCTCTTATAAGGCAACATTTCTCTTACTCAGTTTTGTAAATCTGATTTTCTAGCAGACAAGCTTTTACTCCAGTAATAATGCTTATCTGCAGCCAGCCCATCTGTTTCTATTTCTCCCTGTAGACTCGTACAATTTGGCAAATACCCAAGCATTCAAACACAGGTGTTCTTGGATTGTCTGCCCTAGCCAAAAAGCACAAAATCTGTAAATTACAGTTGTGTAGCTTGAGACTGACTTAACCTAGCTAGACAACTGCTGGGGGAATATAGCACTAAATTGCCAAGCTGGGCACCATCTGTACAGTCAACAAACCTTTGAACCTTTTTGTAGAAGAAAATCAGTAATTCCATTGCATTCTCTTCTCTGCCCCTTTCTTGGCATGTTTTCGATGGGTGAAAGGTGAGGTGCAGAGGAGCCCTCCTAGTCAATCTGAAACCGGCCTGAGAGTTAAGTTGGGGAGATAAGCAGTGGTTTCCTCCAAGTGTCTGGAAAGCTTTCCTTATAAGGGAGCAAATGCAGCAAACTGCTGGAGATGCATCTCCCTGTGGAGCAAGTTGCTATGCAGATGGAGGGAGGGGTTAGAATACAGCTCCTGTTTCTCTAACACATCCCATCTTTCAAAATGTTTGGGGTTCACATGCAGAAAGGGGAAATTCCCATATTGTCAGCTTTGGGGAAAAAAGGCATCTGCCAAGAGAATAAAGTTGGGGGGAACTGTATACCCTGGGGAATCTTCCTGAATTTTGTGCAAGTAACTACATACAGGAAGACCGTATATCCTGAAGCTGCTATTGATCTTATTAATTATGCTTCTATTCTTGTTGTTAATAAAGTTTCTGTATCCTCTGTGAATAGAAAAAAAATAATATAAGGCATCTAGACAATTCCTGCATCTCTTGTACCATAAAACTTTCCTTTATTATATTTTAGTCAGGTTGCACCTGTTTTGCTAGGCTCAGGTGAGGACAAAATCATTCTCAGTGTTGATCTGTATGGAATCTGAAGTACTGGTGTACTGTGTCCAGTTCTGGGCTCCCTAGTACAAAAGACATATGGAGCTACTGGAGAGAGTCTGGCACAGGTCCACGAAGATGGGTAAGGGACTGGAGAATCTCTCATATGAGGAAAGGCTGAGCTGGGATCTTGAAGGGTGCAAAGAAGGTGGAGCCCAGTGACAGGACAAGGGCAGTGGGTACAAACTGAAACACAGGAGGTTCTGTCTGAACATAAAGAAGCACTTTTTTTTTTTTCCTGTGAGGGTGATGGAGCACTGGAACAGGTTGCCCATAGAGGTTGTGGAGTCTCCATCCTTGGAGATATTCAAAAGCCATCTGGACATGATCCTGGGCAACCTGCTGTCCATGCCCCTGCTTGGCAGGGGGCTGGACCAGATGATCTCCGGAGGTCCCTCACAACCCCAATCATTCTGTGATTCTTTGAATCACCAGCGGAAAAGAGGCCTGTGAGCAAGTTTTTCAGTGGTGCTTCATGGAAGGAGAAATACTATAAACTGCTTTTATCTATACTTACTATGCATCATGTAGTTCTGTGAACAGCAGTTACATATGTTGAAAGGCAAAGCCTTCCTAAGTATGACTAGATCTTTTAGAATAAATTTATTATTATAAATTATCTGCCAAAAACATTTCTCATGCAGAATTTCTTTTTAATTTTACTGCAGATGGTTTATGACGATATTTACTTAGTACTGTCTTGAATTAATTTGTACTGCTTCATTTTGCATTGCAGAGATGAAAGAACACTTCACATGTTAACTAAAAGCTGGAAGAAGGCTCATCTATCCACCTTTTCTCTTCCTCTTATGTTGTCTTTTTATAAATCTGATTTCTGTGTCCAGTTATTGTATTTTATTGATATAATGAAAATAACTTCAACTGGAAAGTATAGAAGGGACAAGGCATGTCAGTAACAGAAATGTAACAAAAATTCCTTCACCCTTTAACTCTTCCTGCTTGTGTTTCTCACTATTCTTTGTTCTTTATCCTTTTGTTGAAGTGTGGCAATTTAGTGAATTGTGGTTCCAGTTTCTGTCTGACATTCCTGGCTGGTGCCTTCAGATGTGGCACCAAGTTTTCTACCATTTTGGTTTCAGCTTCATATGGTAGACCCCTTTCTGTAATAGACTTGTTCTAAACTCTTGCAATCCTTGGAGGCAGTGATTCACTGAGGAATTGCTGCAGCACAGAGATTTATGCCTTAGTTACCGTGTGCAACATTTAACTGTCATTGCAAAAGCAGTTTGTGAACATATGGCATAATTCTGAGATCCTGAAAGTACTTTCCGTATCAGTTGCAGGCATCCCTGAAGGCCCCTCGTTCCTCAGTTTTTCAACCCCCGATTAAAGAACCTCGTCTTTGAGCTATGACAACTTTTTCTCTGTGTGTGGCAGACTTACGGGTATAGGTCTGTCTGGGCCTGTTCCCGAGCTCTCCGATCACACGTTTGTCCTCTGCAATAATAGTACTAAATGACAAGAGAGTATGTGCACCTCAGCAATTTGCATGGGTAGGGGGCTACAGCCTCTATAGCATCAGTTATACATCAGTTCCCATCAGTGGCTTTGAATCAACACAATGCGTTCTTTCCTGCAGTCTGTGCAATCCCGTCTTGAATGCTGTTGCTTCTTTTACTTCCAGCCATCTACGCTTCCAGGGGCTCAGAAGGGCTGATTGCTCAGATCTGTCCATTTCCAGGGCTATGGATAGACTGCTCAGTGCTCCTACTGGTCTCTGGAGTGGTGAATTCTTCTCTGCATATTACAAGAAGTCCTTCTCCAGCTGTTCTGTTCAACTCTGGCATCTGGACAAGAGCCTATGGCTTTGATTGTGGTAAATAGCTGAAAGTGCAACTGCACAGCAACAGAGCGCTTCTCCGAACCTGCTGCTGACATAGTTTATTCCATTCGGTACAGTCAGTCTCTGGTCAGGTCATGCCACAACTCCTATGAACTCCTTGTGGGACTGTCCCTCAGCACTCGCTGCTTTGCTTCATTGTTCCAGTTAAGCCATTTTGCTGTTTATTTTCAGTGGATATGCAGAGAAATCTAGAATTTACTCTTTGGGATGGTTTTGATTGTAATGTTAAAGTCTTTGAATGCATTCCTGTTATTTAGGAATAAATAGGATGTATATTGCTGAATAAAAATGTTTTCCCTTTACAACATAAATCAAGTGACTGGTACTATGAAGGCAGGACCCGAGTTGGCGAGATGTTTATTAGGTTCTAAAGGCCACTTTAAAGCCTCTACTTATTTCTAATCAATGTGTCATTACAAGCTTTTATCTTTTGTTTTCAGCACTCCTTTATTACAAAGGCAGCCCAGCCGGCTGTAATGTACATTTAATGGTGGTTATTTACATATATCAAGCCAAGGAAGAGCTTCTCTGTGACCTGTCTGGTGACCTTGGGTACAATCTGACTTTCTCTCAAATCTTAATAGCAAATTAGAACAATTGCTGCAGGGCGTAAACTTGGAAATGTCTTTTTTCAGGTCTACACAGGTATAGGAAAGGGAGGGAAGACACTAGTAATCACTGCCAGCTTTTCCTCTCCTTCTTCCATGCAGAATAAATGAGGCATCGTGGCAATAAAGAGAGCACATTCAGGAATGGGAAAATGCTTCTGCATGCATCCAGAAGATTTTTTTTGAAACAAATATCGCTGCAGGATCTGTAGTCACTACTGCAAGGACAGTGAGGCTAGTTGCAGGTCCTGGGCTTCTGAACATACATAATGGCCTGTGTATGGTAATGGCAGCCTTTCCAAATCTGTATGTGTTCAGACAGCACTGCAAAACCTTACTTTGCTTCCCTGGCAGGACATAAATGTTTCTGTGACTAGGACAGATAGCTAAAGCAGCTTTAGGTTATTTTCAGATATGCTCCTTGTTGAGGGGCATGCTGAATAAAAAGACAAAAAGCCTTTCCTTTAGGTCACAACTGCTCCTGATGTGTTCAAGTCATCTGAAGTGCCTTCTGCTTCTAGAAGAACAGGAGAAATATTAGAGCCTTTACCGCAGAGGTTTGTTTATTTTCTATTTACGGTTAGTAATTACTGTTATTGAGAGATGTGTCAGAACAGTCAGTAATCTGTACAGTGCTAAGCAGTGCAACACTTGGGAGATGATTACTGAGTCTGACTCACAGTATTTGTCATAGCGCTTGGTCCAAGTATGGCAGTATGGCATTGGTATGACAAATTGTCGTAGTGATGTATTGCATAAAAGCAGGAGGATTATGGGCATAAATAACCCTTATGTCTACTGGTCTTTACATTGTGTTATAGAATAATTAGATGCAGAAATGCGTCCAGGTTCCTTGCCAAAAAGTAAATACTCACCCAGTGTAATGTGGGTTACTCGGGTAAACAGGAGTGTTGCTGAAACTCATGCAAAAGGGACTGTGTTTCACTGTGATATGTGGCTTTCTCAGAATCCTGTAACAGGCTGAGGCAGCTCTGTTACTTTTCTACCTGTTCACTACAAAATCTGGTCATTTGAGAGACTAGCAATCCAGTGCCTAGTTTGTCATAAAACAGTACACGGTGTCCCTGAAGAACTTTCCAGCATAAAGTGCAAAAGGTGTTACTGGTTTTTGTTGTTGTTCAGTTGATTAGGTTTTTTTGTTTGTATGTTTTATTAAAAAGTATAATGGAGCTTGCATAACATCCTGGACGTTGGTTTTGGAACCTAAGCTAGAGAAATCTTATGGTCCTTTTCATTGTGATATTAGCTATTCGTGCCATGTAATAAGGCTATCACAAACAGAGTTGTAGGATCCTTGCAGATAAAAGCATGTGCAAGACTATTTTATTGCTGTAATTTAGTTTGCAGGAGTTGGATCACAGCCACTTCCTACAGACTCGTTTGGATGCTTTAGTGTGAAATCCACTCAGGTGGAAAGCTCTTATACCTACAGATCTTTGAGCGATTTGGTGAATTAATGGAAGAGTTAGTGGGAGGAGAACAGGATATCAGAGCTGTCCCCAAATCGACTGTTGATTACTTGCACATTTCTGTGTCCATCATCTGCCTTCCAGCTAATTCTAGCGGAGTCCTGCTGCGCCTGAGGCAGTGTGCTGGAAGGCTGTCTAGTTACTAGTGCCTGCCAACTCCTTTCTGCTCCTCTTCAGAGATAAAAAAAGACTTAACTTCAAATGGACAGACTGGGAACATACTCTTTTAACAGATTTATTTAAAAGTAAATATTGTCTGCATTGTGGGTGTTTCTGAATAAAACACAGGTCTAGAAACTGCATGTATTAACACGTGTAGGTAGCGACATATGTATGTTACAGTAAAGTTGTTTGGCAGGGGGCGTTGTTTTCTTGCTTTGGTTGTTTTTCCCCATCTCCCGTCCCTGGGCATGCCTTTCCCTTTCTGATCCTGAAAACTGGGTTCTGTCAGCAGATGTGGTGTCCAAGTCAATGCTTCTGCCGTGACTCCTTGCAGAAAGGAAAGAGGATTTAGTTTCATTGTAATTTGTGGCAGCAAACTAAAGGAATGTGTTTTTATTCTGTGTCCTTCTGCAATGTTTTTAGCTAAAACCTAGTCCCTTCAGAGGGATGCTTTGACTATTTTCTTAGAGGTGCTTTCTGAAATTAGTGTATTTACATTGTATGGAGGCGTAAGTGCGCTAGGGTAGTATCATTTTTCTTGAAGGAATTGCACAAAGTCAATGCCGGAAGCAGTGGGAAAAGCACAATAAGAGAGAATGCATCAGTGTTGGGTAATTGTACTTACCATGGTGCCATCAGGTGGACCCATTATATTCTTTACAGTTAATGTAGGTGCCTTGTCCACAGTAAAATAGGAATACTTTTGTTGGCCTTGTACTGGAAGACACGAAGTAGTTGATGCTTGTGGCACAAAAAAGGCAGTTCTAAGATCTAATACAAAACCTAACTGCTCTGCTACGTGCTTTGCAGTTAACAACAGAATATCTTCCAGTTGAAAAATCGGATCCTTCTTTCAGCTACTGGAGAGTTTGGCTTAATTTCAGTATAAATAGCTTGTGTTAATTTCTGTGGACAAGATGGTGGATTCTGTCAGCAAGAAATGGTGGGTTTACTTTGCACTGATATTGCATGTTATAAAGAGACTAAACCTTTTTTACTGAGAAAAGGAGTATCAGCAAGCAGCCGGTAAGAGCTGTGGCTGAGCTCTCTCTTTGATCTCTCTCTCTCTAAGCCTCCGTTATTGAAATAAGATTGTTGCTTCACAGCAAACAGCATCAGGGACGCTGCATTGAAACCTGTCATATACCTTACAAGGGTATTTCTCATGTTAGAATAATATTGCTTGCTCTGTAGATACAGTTTCAAAATTTCTCACTTAATTTGGTGAGATTAGTAAGAAGCTTTAGTATTTCTACCAAAATAGTACTGAGTACCAGATCACTGTGAGTCACGGTGGTGACAATGAAGTGCTTCTTTATGTACCTGTAATAAGTACTTTTTATTTGTCATCTGAGTATTCAGTCTCTGTTGTAGCACTGTGTTATTCTCAGTACTAAAGTAACTTTAAATTCACGCTGTTGCAGCTGCTTCTTCTGTTACCATGAACAGGTGTTTATTTATTCTTTGATATGATTGTATTTCAGTAACATACTTTCCCACAACATTTGTAGACTTCTGTAATGTTTGTTCCCAGTAGAAACAGACCCAGCTTTTTTTTTTTTCCCCACAAATAAGAGGTTTGTTCAGAGTTTTTTATTGAAAACTAAGAGAAATTCCCTACCTTGCATTTCAGATTAATATGACAAGCTTAGTAAACTATGAAACACACATCCCTTTGTTCCAATCCCTTCTGTGTCTTCTGAAAGACATTACGGAGAACTCCTTTAAGATGCCCAACTCAATGTCTGTATTCATAGCCCTGTTGGAGGAGACAGAGCAAAGACAGAAAAGTCTAATGCTAGAGAAAGTAGAGAAGAAAATCTTGGCAGTTAAAATGAGCAGGCATCACCAGCTAGCATGTTTTGAAATGTTGCCCACAACGGTCAAACAGTTTCAATGATGAATGCTTTATTTTCATGGACTAGAAAACCATTTCAGTAGTCTAACTTAAAAAAAAAAAATAATAAAAAATTCTTAGCTGGATATTTGATTTGAAAGGTTTGCTTTCCTTCAAGTGCTGTTAAGCTGTTTTTTCCATTGTATTTAGGGGGATCTTTGTAGCTGCTGTTTACAACAGAGAAATCAGTTGATGGAGTGGTACATGGCTATTGCATCTTGAGTTACACAGTATTTATAAAATGTCAGGGTGAGCTGTGGTAAGCAGCTGAAATGTGCTTAGATCAGTGGATATTTAATTTCCTGTATGGCACAATATATTGCTGCACTGTGTAAACACATTAGTTTCCTAAGATCCAGAGCAAACATGTTTCTATGTTCCATTTAATGTATTCTTTGTGACACATCATTATCATGACCAAAGAGGTGCTGAGAAAAAAGATGCCTGTAGATTATTTTCTCTTAGTTTTTGAAATTCATTACCCACATTAATCTGAAATAGCTCAGTTGCTTGTGGGGCTGACTGAGGGGCTGCTGAAGCTAAACTGGAAAGATGAAGGGATTAGTGAGGCATTACTTCCAGTATTACTGGTTTGTTTATGTTCTGCTGTTTAAAAATGTTAATCTCTATTTGTAATTGTTAGTATACCTAGTGAGCAGGCAGGATTTTTTTTTTTGTTAAAATGAAAACAAGTCCCAAAAGAATAAATATAGCTCTTTAATATAGATAAGTAGTACATGTGACCTAATGAGAGACCAGAATATTCTGTGTTAGTGCATAGGACATGGCAAAATGACCGCCTTCTACCCTAAGCAGTTTATGAATTAGGTGTAAGCAAAATTTTCAAATATGTTAAAAATTACATTTTATCATACGTTTTCTAAGATTTCTGTGAACAACAACTACCTAATCTTCCTTCCTATTCTTTTTACATGTGGTATTTCATAGAGGACTGGCAGGTCATACATTCATGCTAAATATATTGTTCTCTGACTAATCTCTGAGCACTAGGATACAGGTGTTCCCTCTCCAACCTATTTGTGCTGTTATTTGACAGAGTCTTGGATTCTAGATACTTGTCTGCTAGAATGAGACATCACTAGAATCAGTAAAATCAGAAAATCAGTAGAATTAATCTCTCTAATATATTAATTGCTTCTAGACAGGTGATATTTTACTTACCAGGCAATTTCTGTCTATAATTTGTTTGAGAGCTCAAAATTTGAAATCCATTGGTGAGTTTGAATTGGATACCCATTTTACTTGAAATGTTTCTATTCCTAGTTTGAGTGAGCATCCCAGTGAGAATAAATGTGCTAAGATAGTTTTAAAATTTGCATCCTGCTTAATTTGATGTTTTCTTTACACATGGCTGTTTTCTCTTGGCTTTTGGGCTCTTGCTTTGAACTCATTCACTGGAATATTTGGAGGCAGCAAATAAAGGGTGGGATAAACACCTATTAAATTAATTCAATTAACAATTGGAAGTAACATCGTAGAAACACTTATGCAATCTTTGCACAGGTTGTGCGTGAGACTGAGACATTTTTTATAATTTACTGGCATTCAGCTTCTAAACCTTTAGCAACATTGATGTGTTTCATGGCCCTTGACTCTTCCTTTCCCAGCTCCCTTACCAAAACTATAACATAACACTATTAGGACAATAAGCAAGCCTTAGAGAGTGAAACTAGGTTTATGAATGTTTGATTTGCATCTCTCAGGAAAAACACTTGTTTATTGCTTTTAAAATATAGTGGTTTGATGAATAAGCTGAGCCAAGAATGAAACAAAATGGAATGAAGCGGAGATGGTCTGTGTGCTGGTGTCAGCCAGTGCTAGAATTGTAAGACTAAATCTGCTATGTTAGTGAGGCACAGATAGGAAAAGGGCTCTTTGAATTCAGAAGTAAGGTCTCCCAAGGATATTGTTGTCTATAGCATCATAGTTGCGTATTGTTTGGCTTTTAAATTCTTTGAGCTTTTAAACAATTTTTTCTTGTGTAGTGCAGATCGACCAATAATCTGCCCTGAGATGTGATCCCACACTCACAGTGTTAGTACATTGGTCCAGGCCTACCTTTTCTGTGCATGTACCTACACGGTGGTTAAATGTTATACACAGGTAGTGTGAAACGCTCCTTAGTTACACACGTCTAGTTACACATGGCTGTTAGTAGCAGTTACACTGGATACTGCATCAAAGCCCTCTTTTTTTCAAAAAGATGGGAATTTGGTGGGCTCAGACTTGTGCACTAAAAATAACAATTAGAGCTGCAAAACAAATTTGTGTCTGATTACTGTATGAATGGAATTGGTTATTTAAAATTGGTTATTGGCTGTTTTTTTCTGCTTGTTTACAGGTTGCATGGCCGATACCATGAAATGGCACCAAACGTTGTGCCCATGGACTATACAAAGGACCCAGATGTTAAACTACCTATGCAGCTTATAATAAACATGCCTGAGCTAAAGGTATCACTTCTGACTGCTTACAAACTGTATCATCTTAAGTTATGTAGCTCATCTGCCAGAGGTTTTGCCAAGTGAGTTAGATATCCTGAAGCAATGTGGCATGCTGAGGTCTTCCCCTTCCTGTTACCGTTGAAGGGCAAAACTAGCCCCAGAAGCTGGAAAATATTTAGGTGGATGTCTTTCTTGCAGAGATAGTTGGGATGGATGTTAAAGGAAATGAGTAGGAAATAAAATTAAATTTAGCAATCTTTCTGCTTTGCATTTATCGATCCCTTAGAAGCCAGGGATCTCTGTGTGAAAAGCTGGTTAGCAATCAGATGTTCTTATCTCAGTGTGTTGATAGGAAATTTGCCAGGGGTGTGCAGAACATTGTTGATCAAAAGTAAAGATTTTTGCTTTTTTCTCAGCTGCAAGAGCTCAATAAATATTATTTTTCTTAATTATCAGAAGTTTTCATTTTTAATGGAGTCATTACATGACAGGAAGTGGAGAGACAGTCCATATAACTAAAAATTAGAGAAGCGGTAGGCATAACACAACCAGTGCAAAAAAATTGAGACAGTATTTGTTTTTATTATTTTATCAGTTCAACAATTGAATATGGTTTTAATAGGACAAATACGGATTTTTAACATTTATTGTTTTAAACAGTTCATTCAATTATGTTGTCTTTGGTCTTGTGGTCTGTTTTTCTTTTTCATGTATGCAAGTTAGTTGACAACTTTAAATTGCTATCTTGTAGAAACAACTATACGTTCATTGTGATAGTTGCATGGAGTATTATTAAGCTTTTTAAGAGCAATGCCAAAAAAACCTTGTAATTGATGGCCTTCCACTTAATTTTAATGGTTTAGAAATTCTTCCTTAATATAAGATAATGAATATTTGGAAAAAGAGTGCAAGTGTAAGCAGTGCTTTAGAAATTCAGTTGGGGAGGAGGTTAAGTCAACACAAAGTGAGAGATACTTGGATTAGATTTCAAGTTGAAGTTCACAGAACTCCTTTAGTGCCACACTTACTGCATGTTTGGTTCTGGGACACTATCATTTATTGAACAAGCATTTCATATAATGGAAACATTAGAGATTAAACACATATGAGTGTTTAATTTAAGAGAAGACCTTTGAAAAATTTTCATCCTTCTGTTCTGACTCTGATTTATCAGATAGCTAAGTACAGCTTAGAAATTTGGGTTTCTGAAGAAACTAAGAAACAATTTAGGATTCTTTTTCACACTCAGCATGGGATTCTTCAGCAAAATCCAAGTATATGTTTATACTCTTTCTAATGATGACTTGGCCCTGTAATAGAGTAGATGAAGAAGATGTAGCTAGCTTTAATTCCAAAATTACACATAAAAAATAAAGAAATCATAAATTTTAAAATTTTATAAAGAAAAAAATGCAAAGAAAATGTTAGACATGATTAGTTCTATCATAAAAGCCATAAATGCCACTGTCATCAGCACACCTACATTGAGTTATTAAACATATTAATAGTTAAGGATTTTGATAGGGCTGTTTTGCTAATAGCCTTCCCTAACAATATTGTGTAGTGTAGGAATAAAATTAGGATATATCTCACTATTGTTTAAATAGTTACAGAATTGAAACCTGTGAGGTGCTATGAGTTGTTCCTGGAACTTACAAAATGGTTCTTTCATCAGCTATTTGAAAGCTATTCAGCCTTTTAACTCCTAAAGCTGCATAACCCAACCCTAATTAGAATCCAATTTCAGGTTAGTTTCCTATCAGCTGCGTGCCATGTTCCAAGAATGTGTCCTTGACTGCCACGAGTATGAGTGTAATTCCCTCCTCTGCAGCTTGCAAAGTTGACCTTCCTAGCTCACCTCAAATAAAATGAATTATGTTTAATAAATCATGCAGGTACCGTAGTTTAAAAAAATTTCTTCTCATCTTTGCCCAGTGTGTTACACAGTGTGAAGTAGGAACAGGATACAAAAGTAGTGTAATTCAAGGTTTGTTTATAGATGAACTTTTAGTATCGACAGCATCCCCGAAAACATTATTTTTCAACAATATTATGTATTTAAACGTATTGAAATGTCTGTGAAAGAGCCTAAATTATGTGCCTGTATACTTAATGAAGAAAAAAGTGCATCTAGGGAAGTATTGATGGAACTTTAAAGTAGGGGGTATGAAGATCTTGCTGAAAATTTCTTTTCAGTTCATTCAATTGCATAAAATATCTTATTGTATGTTAACCATTCAGATATAAATATTTCACATAAGTTTTATATAATACAAATGTTTGTATCGTTTTTTCTTATTACACAAATAAGGAAATTGGGCAACAGGCAAAATTAACAATACTTTGCAAAACGCCCTGTATTTTGGTTACCTCAAATTGAGTCCAATTTGGAGATAGCAACAAAAGTTTCAAACTTGATTATCTAAAATTAGATTTAAGACATAATTAGGCATCAAAATCAGTAGCCTGTGAGAAGTTGCTAGCACAAGCAGACCTAATTAAGTCCTTTGGCTCTATTCAGAAGTATAAGGTTAAATTACTCAATGGAGCTAAAGGTCGAGAATTGGAACACTTGCTCTAAGTCTTCCTTGTCCTACCTACAAGATCATGGGATCAGATGAATGACACCAACAGGTGACTAGAGAGCAATTATGCACTACTTTTCACGAGGACAAGGAAGTATTGTATGAAGTTACAGACAGACAGCTGATATAATGCGTGAATATATTGAGGAACTCATTGCCACAAGACAGCATTAGTCTTCAAAAATTATTTAAGTGCTTTTATAGAGTAGAATTCACAGATTGCTATTAACTTTTATGATCTGGATATAGTATCTAACTCGGAAGGTCCCTGAAATGCTCATTGCACTAATCTCAGAATATACGCTGGGAAGGATCACTGCGTATATCTCCCTCCTCTTTTAAATTCTTGCCTTACCTGCTACTGGTTCCAGTTAGAGTTAGGCTGGTGGGCTAGATGGACTGATGACTGTGACAGTTCCCATTTCCCCTTAGAAGCAATCCCTAGATCCACTGGATTTATTCTTAATGCCCCAGTGAGATTTGTCTGAGATGATTTAGTTAAAGGAAGGACCTGCTTTTAGGAGTTAGCTGGAACCAGTCATTTGAAGCTTAGCAGCTAGTGCAAAAGCAGTAAGATTCTTCATCTTGAAACAGGAATATTTGCCTAACTTACTGAAGTGCTGTCATGTTGGATGGACAGCTGTATATAAAAATGCAAATTAGTGTTGTATGTAATACAATACAACAAAAATTACTAATGGTCTTACCAACATGAATATAAAATAAACTAATCATATATTTCAGTAGCTGGCAGGATGAAATAGCATGGGCTTCACAAAGTCTAAATACATGGGAGCATCTTGAAGTATTTTGATAGTTTTCAGCCATCTGCTATTTTTGCTTGTGCATAAATATTGAATTCCTATCTTTGTGATAAAATGTATCATCCTTAAGGGGTTTTGATTCATTTATCCCTTACTGCCAATAGTTTTATATCTCTGCAACATGTCTGCAACTCATTCATCACTCTAGTGTCTTAAGTGCTCATACTGGCACATCCAGTATGGACAATCAGTATTCCTTAATTTTTATGTTGTTATCTCTAGGACCTTGATAGTGCAATATGAAATTCTCTGGCTCAGTTGTGTGACTCTGAAGAGTTTAACTGCCAGATGGCTCATAGTTGCTTTGAGAAAAATCAAGGCTAAGTTCCAAAAAGAAAGTGAGAAATTATAATCATACACATTCTTTTAGGCTTCAGTAATACCGGATTGAACACTTAAGGAACAGCTCATTCTGTGAAAACCTTAGAGATGGGAGACTACTGTATTTACAAGACAGCCCGATACTTAAGCTGAGATATAAACCAGAAATTTTATATTGGACCATGATT
Source organism: Burhinus bistriatus (assembly GCA_013397275.1). Taxonomy (NCBI): domain Eukaryota; kingdom Metazoa; phylum Chordata; class Aves; order Charadriiformes; family Burhinidae; genus Burhinus; species Burhinus bistriatus. Next base: position 344,262 of record VYXH01000959.1, on the reverse strand, counting down.
AGATTTTGAGATACAGGAACACATCTCGCTACCTTAGTGAACTTAGGTGGTAATGATAATAGACTTCCTAATAGACTTCCGTAAGTAAAGTGGATCATAATCTATCTTCTTGCACCACATCAAGTCTGTGAGGCTTTCTGACCCTGCTTTAGAAGATGTCTCTAGGGTAATGGAACTTGATTTTATGAAAATAGCAGGACAAAATTCAGTGTCAAATTTTATAATAATTCTCTCCCAAGTCTCATAAGGCTGCGGAAGAACCTTAGAAATATTGCTGTCAAACCACTCATTTCAGGAATTCTAGCAGTTCAGAAAGAAAGTGCTTTCAATAGCTAGTGAGCTTGTTTCCAGTAAAATATCAGTTAGAAGAGACTAGATCTTCCTCCATAACTCTTTCAAAACATTGACACTAGAAGATATTAAAACACCACCTAGGATCTCTGTTATAAACGGGGGTCAATCTTGGTCATGGAGCATTTTGTGATTTCCCATGCAGATGGCGGGGAGGGGGAGAGACTTTTTGCCCTAGAGTTCATTTTCCAAGCAATCTAGGTAGTAACTCCAGCTCATACACTAAGAAAAAAAAATATCTTTAACCTTTGCAACTTGACCAGACTGCTAAATAAATCGTTATGGTGTTTTCTTTCTTCAGTAAATTTTCATCAAGGTGAAGACAAAGCCAACATTTAAATCTTAAAATAGAAATAAATAAACTAAATGTCTATTGAATTTTAATAAAATTAGTGATAATTTCAATGCACCTGGCTTTTTTCATATACACATTACATTTCTAGTTACTGGCAATGTTGAGCTCAATACCACTGCAGATCCTGACAAATGGATACAATCAATAATGCACTTTTCTAAATTAGATTCTGCTACTATAAAGATAGATCTTTACCTCCCACATTAGTGTTTTGAGCCAGGATATTTGTGTTTCATAGAAAAAAAAAATGCTGATGGTCACTCACTTTAATTGGTAATTAATTATTCACTAACTCATGATTCTTAAAAGTTGAAAGTCAGGACAAGAAATAAATAAATAAAGAAGGGGCAGATAATGTCAGTTGATTAGGTCTACCATTACACTGAAGTTAACAGAGCTAGTTTACTCCATCTGTTTCATTGCAGTCTCTGTTCTCTAATTTTGACAATCTTGGTAACACAGGCAGCAGTCTAATAAATTAACTTTAGGGCATATGGGCACCTGTGAGATTGTAGCAATTAATACTGCAAAATTGAAGCAATGTTCGGTATGAGACCATGTAGAAAGCGAAAGTGATATTATTTCAAAACAAAACTGATTTCACTCACATTATCCTTGTCATTTCCACAGAGCTAGCTGTGGGAATGTAACCTGATGACCGAGATCATGTATGATCTGCAGCAGTGGGTGGGTGGCCACCTTTGTGACACATACGTCCCTAATTGTCAGAATCTTTAGATTGGTGTATGGCCCGTCTCTGGTTATAGCAGTCTAGAGCAATCCTCCTGTCAGGAGTTGGTCATAAAAGGACTTCCTGGAGGGGAACTTTTTTTGTTTCGTTCACTTTACAGTCTGTTGCTTTCTTTTTTTGGCTCACGCAGCAGCTTCATTGATCCTCACAGGCCTTGACATTAGCTGCAGTGGCGAGTAAGGTAGTTCATAAATCCACACGCTGCTGACACAGAATGACCAGCAGGCACAGGGATCAGTCAGGAGAGAGAAAGGACATGCGGGGAACAGTCAGTCAATCACACATCTCGGAAACAATGTTAGCACCCTATTTTTTGGTAAGTTTAAACATGAATGCATGTGACTTGCTTCAAAATAAAATGAAAACACTTCCTACAATTTTAAGAGGATGGAATTTTAGAAGTAGTTTCAATGAGTCCTCAGTTTCCAAGCTTTCCATGTAATGGGCAATGACACCCAGGAGAGCAGGTCGATACTCTTCCCAAGCCTCCACCCCTGCTCTGGCTAATCTTCGCCTGCAGCTCATCCCAGCTGCCTTGGCTCTGCATTTGGTTAGTTTTTTCTAGTTATGATGGGATGTTTTACCCCTTTCAGACCACTCTTCTTGGTTCTTTAAAGCCCCTTTTTAATTGTGTGTCTCAATCAACTGTATGCCCTCCAAGTGTAGTAAGCGAGGGCCATTTTCTCTCCGTTTAACTCCAAATCTGTACCTGCTTGATGGTATTTACCAGTATTGCCTGCAGTTTCCTGCTATAGTTGGTGAATCAGTTGTTCTTAAAATGCCTTCTATTCCCATGATATACTATTATGTTCTGTAGTATTTAATTAATTCCATATGCAACCAGAATCTTTGGTTATTTGGTTGTTGTGACCATAGTGCAGCCTTCAGTAAAGAGGTAAGTTCATTGCTGAACTGTTACGTTTCTGCTTTCTGACAGAATGACGTGATCATTTTTTAAAAATGCAGACATATCAACTTAGCTGTATCTTTGCCTTGGTTTGTACAGAGGTTTCTGAATCAGTACCTGGTAGGCACTGCAGAGAACTCTGATGACATAATACAGTCATCTACACATGAAAAAAAATTTATTGATTTTGAGGAAGATGAAAAGGAAAAAAAAACCCCCAACCAACTAACCCAAAATCAAAACCAACAAAGACGTGCTTTTATCTGCTCCAGGAACAATTTGCTGTTGCACTTACTATGCTTCCCTTTCAAAGCACCAGCTTCTATGGCGATCTGGTAATGAACAGTTTAGCCATTTTTATATTAATGTTTGTCTGATAAGGGTTCATTTCTATTTTTTTAGGAATAACTCCTGAAATTTGAGAAAGGTTTACTTCTGATCAGTTCTCAACAAGTCCTGATTAAAGCATCCAAAGGGATTATGGCTTTCAGTAGTCTGCAAAGCAGACTGCTTTGTGCATTTAAATATCTTCCCTAATGTCAGTGGGGGCTTAGGTCCAAATACAAAGGACAAAATAGTCATTATGTTTCTGTGGATATAAAACTGAGAAGCATTTTGTAATGACTGTCCAGCCTCTCCAGCTTAGTTATCTTGACCTATCTTACAGCTTTACTTGCAATCTCTTATTTCCAAAATGCAGTTAGCTTCTGAAAATAGGATATAGTGCTTTAAATTAATTCGTCAAGCTGCAAAACAGACAGGGTAAAAGGACAACTTTCCTAGAGCCTGTGATGGAAACTAGAAGACAGGGGAAAATAACAAGTGACTTGGTAAGATATAGCTGCAATCTCAGGAATACACCCTACAGTAGTTTCTTAGAAAATGAATGGTTATGTTTTGTTGTATGGTGTTGTAGGTCTTTATGTTGGAATAGATGCCACATGAGATTCAAAAACGTATAGAAACACAATTATCCGAGTAGAAGAAATGATCATTAAAGAGATGGATGGCACATTTAGGAGGATTATCTCAAGCCACTGCAGTAGCATCAATCTGCAAAACAGCAGAGTTTTAGCTGTAACAATTTTTTCTTGTTTCTGTCTCCCCTCTCATTTTCATTGTGAGAGGACAGAAAAAAAGGTTTTTAACAAGACAAGTGTAAGTTTCTAGTTTTAAAAAGATTCTTTTTTACACAATTAGTGCTTAAGGGAAAACAATCTAAGAAGGAACAGTATCATTTTCCCCTTTACTCCCTTCCCCCATGGCTTTTCCTTTAAATATGATGGAACCCTAATCTGTGCTCTTTAGAGTAGAGGTAATGAAATTACAGAAAGGATGTGAAAAGTATCTGTGAAGGTAAACTAATACTTTCCATTGTGTAAACCACAGATATACTGCCTGAAGACACATAATATGAGAAAGTTAAAGGAAAGAAATCAATATGAGGACAGATTTTATTTTTCATTTAGTTTTCAGAGATCCATTTGGCAAAGAGTTACTTAAGAAGCATGCTTCAGTCCATTTAATTCATTGTTAATTCATCTGTATTTTCACGATCTCGGACATGCCAAATAGGTAATTCATCTTATGCAACTGCAGTGTACTTAGTCACAGAGATCATGCCTAGCATTTCTAATGCAGAAGGTCCTGGGTTTGATATTCACTGCTGATAGGGATATTTGCATCTGTGTACTCCCTGTTTGTTACCCAATGCTACCTCTAAGATGTCAGTTTACAACTGTTACCATGACACTTAGTTCTGATGAGGTTTGTTGCAAAGAACGCAATATAGTATTTTAGAAATTTTTCCAACGTGTTTTCTCATCCACTCTGATATTTAGCGCTTTAATATTAAACGTTTTACAGATACACCAATTTTTTAATGTGCTTTTTTAGGAAGAAAGTGGGCCTTTTTTGTTTATTTCAGCCCAACTGAATCTTACTTTGGCTTATTAATAAACTGACAATTTGAAACAATAGAATCAGTTGTTTTCCACTGAGTGTCTGTATGTATGTTCATACCACAAACAGGCATATTTCCAAGCACTCAGATACTTTAGCCTTAGCAGTACCCACAGATGCACATCTGCTATACCTCCTCTACACAACGTGCACATGATGTGAGTGATCATTACATATCCTTTTACAATGACTTTCTCTAAGCCATCTGGCTAATTCAGAGGTGTTGTTTTTCATCCTGAGACTCTTGAGAGATGTGACCCTGCTGCTTTTTTGCCTCTTGTCTTTTTATTTTCATGAATCCTTTTTTTCTACTCTATTTAATTTCTTTTTTATTTTTATTTGGCCTGGTTTTGTCTTCATCTGAACAGTGAGCTCAGCCTTACATATTCAGCTTGGACCACAGTGAGCTCATTAATCTCCTACCCTTTGAGATCTGCAGGCATGCTCCCTATTGTGGAATTACTTCAATCATTGAACCCTGCAGGAGAATTTGAATTTAGTATTGACTACCTTAATGGGCTGTTATTTGAGCCTATGGCTCTGTGGTCCCTATTTCACCTATCCATTAAAACAGCCTTAGTTGTTGCCATTATTTCAGCCAGAAAAGACTGGAGACATCTTGGCATTTAGTGGTGCTAAAATCTCTGGTCAAGGTTACTTTTTGAATTTTTAATCTTGATTGTCTCAGCGAATTACTCTTCCAATGTCTCAGATCTCACCCATCCTCAGAAGATTGACAAACACACATATATGGTTTGTTATTAGACGGATATTTGCCTTTTGGCAGACTCCAGCTGATTTCTACCATGAAAGTAGTCCTGGAGCGCGAACTGCAAGACCCAAAGACATCTCATTAGATAGTTGATGTATCCTGACTGCTTTGTTATCATTAAATAGAAACCTCCTGAGAGAATCAGGTATGCTCTCTGAGGATGTGAACGACCAGTATAGCTCCTGTGAAAAAGTATCTCAAAGTTCCAGCTGAGATGGCCACTGAAATATGTTCTTAAATTTGCCAGGTGACATGACTTGCCAAATGTACATAGGTGTGGTATAGCCTTGATCAGTCCACACCCTGTACCCAAATGTCTGACCACTTTTCTGTACCTGCATCCAGGAACTGGATGCTGCAAAGGGTCATCCTGTAGTGTGAATCTACACATGCACCAACCACCTGAGGAAAAAAGGAAGGCTGCTTTCCAGGAACTGGATGTTCTTTGAAGTGTCCCTGGGCACAGTCTCACTTCGCATTCCTCTTAGAGAAATTAAGCTTTTGTATGTTATGCTTGCCTTTTAACAAGAATCCTTAAAACTTTTTCATTATTTTAAGGCTATAACAAAATGCATCTTATCTCTGTGTGGGTGACAAATTTGATTATGCTTCCAAGTTCCCCCATGATTTCAGTTGAACACCTTTGTCTTCAGCTCTTGTTGTAAGCTGCTGCACACTACTTAACAGTTGTTGAATTTTGCTTCAGAGGTGGCTGCATATTAGTGGTAGGTAGCCCAATTCTTGTAAGGTACTTTATGTTCCTTTAAGATGAAGGATACTACATAAATACAAAACATCAATCTGTTTGCGTAACTCTGCTTTGTATATGCTGTTTGTATTTTTTTAGTCTCCACAGGTATGCAGAAAATGTGTTATATAGATGCTTATGTTCTATGTGGATTAACAAGAAAGAATTCAAGTAAACTGAAAAATAACATTTTCTTGTCATTTACCTCTCAAATATAGCTGTTTTATGAAATTTCATTTAAAATAATTGGATGGTTTATGAATACCTATTAGCTAATTAAACTTATAGAAAAAAGAAATTAAATGGCTATATGTTTGAGCTCTGAGCTTTCACAATACTGCTTCTTTTAAAGCCAAATAAAATGCTGCATGCGTATTAAAAATAATGAACATGATATGTCACCACCAAAGCTGTTTACATTTATAGGAGAGCAAGATGTTAGTCAGTGTCTTGGCTTCAGATAAGATCCATAAAACAGCTTTGATGAGATGCTGCCCAAATGATGTTGGTGTGTTTTATTCATATTCAGCTGAATTGAATTGATTTTTCCAGTTTTATAGAAATAGCTACAAATTCATCTTGGGTTTTTATATAGCTGTGAGAAAGATGTTGTTTTGTTACTATAAAAACATTTGGTTTGGACTTCAGAGTACTAAAGCAGGTTTTCTTATGCTTGCTTGTGTGTTTATGGTTTTAGAATATTGGCTTATTTGGAGTAGCCTTGACACAAGCTGGGTTGGTAGGGTGCTAGAAACATCTTAGGATCATCTCCTGCGGAGATGAAATTCATTTAAAACTCTGGAATTTGTAGTCAGTTCAACCAGAGGTTGGACATTGACATGTATCAGAGTGAAAATGAAAGACTTTTCTACAAGATTCTACTGGGACGTGACTGCATCCTTAATGAACAAACATGGTTTAGTTGACGATGGTTTGATGGTTCCACATCAGTCAGGGGGGGTATGTAGATATTTACTTTTTAAGGTGATTTCATAAGTAATATTTGTTCCTCCAGCCTTCAGTCAGGTGCCACCAGAAGGCGTAAAGACCCTGTTTGTTTCATTGGCTTTCCACCTTGGTCTCTCTGTTTCCTTCTCCTCCTGTCATCCCCTGTTCCTGTGTGCTAGCTTCTTTATGTAGGAGCTGTAACCCTCCTGACTATGTCAGTCTGACACCCTGTCAGGAACCTATTACGGGCAAATGATCTTCACACTCTTAGTACCTTTACCCTGACATTTATTTATAAAGCACTTGTTCCACATAGGAGAAACGAGATGAGCACCCGTTTGAGAGAATGAGTAACAATGGAGCTGAGAAAATCTGGGTGAGAAGTGGTACTGTGCAGCAGCATGTTCCGCTGAGGCTTTCTGCTGAAGCATGCAAATGTAAATTTTTAGGTGCATTTTGGAAGAAAAAAAGTTGTCTTCAAAGAGCCAACCATGGAATTAAATACTCATAATTATTAACAGGGAGTCTGCAGGTTTTTTGATCTTCCAAATACTAATATATGTGTATATATATATATATCTCTATATCTTTTTTTTCACAGGAGAATCCCTTCAAGGAAAGGATTGTTGAATCTTTCTCAGAAGATGGAGAGGGGAGCCTCAGCTTCAATGATTTTGTGGATATGTTCTCTGTGCTCAGTGAAATGGCTCCCAGAGAGCTTAAAGCAATCTATGCCTTTAAGATCTATGGTACTGTATTGGATGCTTTTGTACACTTTTTTTGTTTGAAGTCAATGAGCATCAGAGTTGTTGTTGATCTTTTCTTTGGTTCTTTTATTGTTTAGATTTTAACACAGATAACTTCATTTGTAAATCAGACTTGGAAAAAACCCTCAATAAGCTGACCCGAGAAGAGCTAACAGCAGAAGAAATCACTCTAGTTTGTGAGAAAGTGATAGAAGAAGCTGACATGGATGGTGATGGGAAACTAGGATTTGCAGATTTTGAAAACATGATTTCCAAAGCACCAGACTTTCTCAGGTATTCTTTTAAGAAAATGATAGTCTCTTGCATATTTTCAGGTATTTTTTTAGGATATCACTGTGTAGTGTAATACAAGAAATGTCAGACATAAGTACTTTACCAGAGAGCTGACTAGAGGATGACTTCTTACCCTAACTCAGTTTACTTTTCTAGAGCATATTCCAGTTCTCTCCTATCTTGAAGAGTAAGAGCTCAATGACTTTTAATTATCTCTTTTTTTTTTTTTTCCTGTTTGTTTGTGTGGTTTCTTCAGGAAAATATTTTCAGCTGTTATAAGCTCAAATTAATATTGTTCTCAAGCCTATAGCAGGGATCCATGCTGTCAGAATAGCGATGTGTGTAAATACTGTGTACGTGTTACAAATATACTGTACAATTTCAATTTTTTTGCTGCAGTTAAAGCATGAAGACTGGTTCATCTATGTAAATTTTCTGGTGTCTGGGAAGATGTGGAATTATTTTGCATCTTTCTGTGAAGTGGAACACTTAGAGACTCTTTTTTACACAGCTGCCTGTTTGCGGGAAATTGGCAGAAACTTAATCATCTTTCAGTCACATGTTGAATTCTGCCAAAGGATTCAGAAGTTACTGGGGAGGATTAACAAGGCTAACAGTCAGACTGATTGAATAAACTGTATTTTCATAGGAAATAAGGCTAAACATTAGGATAGAATTAAGATACATCAAAATTTGGACTGACAATCTTAATGCTAATGGTGTTTAAGAACTTTTAAGTGTCCTAGAGAACACAGAACAGTTTATTTCTTTCATAAATGAAATTTCTAAGGAAAGACATTATAAAAAAATGATTCTACAATAAAGAAAGAGAATATGATCCCTATGAACCCTGAGAAACATCAGCATCTTGAGAGAATATGCTACAAAGTCAATGTGAATGTCTTTTATACACCAGAAACGTATCGGGCATTCCTTGACTAATCAAGTGTATCAGCAGAAACTCTTAGAACACGACACGTATCATCATTATGGTGAGGCTCAGCTGAGTAGGTATTCTAATATTTTGTTTACAAATATTTCCAGCTAAGAAAATGTTTTCTTTGTACTGTTATCCATATAGAAGCTGCTGGGGTCAGGTAGAGCTTCCTTTAATCAATAAAAGAGTGTACTGTACCTACAAATCTGGTAGAGAGCAGAGATCAAATGTGAACAATTGAAGGCAGATCTGAAGACTCAGCAGAAGCTGTAGTTTCAGGAGTTTCCTCTGCCATGACTGACTTTACTGCTGTATTGTAGAGGCTCGCAAACTGCTGACTGAGGATTCTGAGCCGAGGATGCTGTGCAATCCAGTCATTTCCTGAGAAAGCAGAAGGGAGAATATTTGTCACTAGCTATTGGAATGACTGTCATAATTATTTTGCTTTTCCAATTTTGTGATGTTTTGGGAAGCTGAGGAAATGAGTGGACAGACCTGACTGCTCAGTACTCAAGAGGACAAGATGATGAGTAAAAAGCGGGATGAAATGAAAAGTATAGACCTTGTTACAGATTAGGTAAAGAGAAAATAGAGAGGGAGGGATCACTGACAATACTGATAATATCAAACGACCAGGCTACCAAGTACTGGAAGACTGATTATCCAGTTGCTCAGTTTAAACACGTGTACTTTGATCTATGTCTGTGACACAGTGAACTCATGTTATTGAGATGTCTCCTTGATGTACAAGGCAGCAATGTGTATATTTAAGGCAGATTTTTTCCATCCCTGGCTCCAAGGGAAATGCTAACTTCCCCTCCTTTCAGGTCCAGGAGATTAGCTGAGTCACAGGGTTCAGCTCTGAAGTCCTCAGGCTTAAGAGCTCTTGATGTGACATGACCTAAAGAAGGGTTTCCTTCCACCTTCTAGCTGAAATGCTGGTTTAGAGCCTCTGACTGTTAACTCAGCAACATGTTTTTTAACCTTTGAAGTTATATTCCAAAATGAGGGTGTAAATGGAAAAAGTCTCGGAGCTGAGAAGAGAACACGTAGTTTCTCTGATTTGGTTTCTGTTTCAGTCAGAGTTAACAGCTGCGGAAAAAGAAAGTGACAAGGTCATGAGACCGCTTTTATCGAAACCAATCTGTATGGAAGACTTGATATCTCTCCCTTATTGCGGTTTACTGTTCCTTTTGCCTGTAAAGGTATTTTATTTTTTGAGGACATTCTTAGTCATATTTTTGCTGTATGCAGTCCATCATAGACTGACATATTTGTTGATACTGAACTTTCTGATCTGAGCCGCTTACTGTCATTTTTTAAATACTGCATGAATGTTGCATTCTAAAGGGAGAGACTGATTTGACTTTTGGAATGGGATCCATTGAATTTTAATGCCACAATAGGTACACCAAGGTCTGACTGGGGACTGAAACTAAACCAGTGCTCTCTGATAGTACCCCATGCATGCTAGCATGTGACCGAACGTGTGACATGGGACAAGAGTGCCAATTCCTGTAGCTGATCTCTCACCACATAAAACTCAGTTCCTATTCATTGGGTTCAACTATACCATAACAGTCTTGGGCACATTACCTATTCATTTAATGAAACAATGCTTGCTTTTATCTTTCTGAATTTATCTCCAGCTGGATTCATAGCTTCTCATTTTCCTCTCTTCTGTGTCTCAGCTGTAATGGTCATTTTAAGTGATAACCATAGGCTGTGTGCAGCCAAACTGAAGGCAGGGCTGTGCAGTTTCACCATGTAATATAATACTGAGCATGCAAAGCACAGGAAGTGTCTTAATAGTGGATCAACAGCCCTGTATGGCAGTGGTAAACCTATGCCTGAACTATCTTCTTAATATTGTAAAAAGATAAGAAAACATGTTTTCATCTAAATAAAATTGTCCTTTTGAAATCTTCAGCAGATGCATGGAAGAAATACCAACCCATCAATGTCCAGAGACAGCCATAATTTCATTTAGTTTTGCATATCTCCATTTTTTGTGCCCAATTGAATACATTCCAGACTTTAAATTCAAGGAAGCCTACGTGCCTATTGATTTCTACTTTCAACTGCTCAGCAGTCGTGAAAATTAAACACCTAGAAACCAAAGCAATAGACACTTTTGAAAACGATTGCCAGTGAGCAATTGGAGATGCTGGCTAGCTGTAGTTTTCAGAGACTTTGTTATGAAGCTATGGGCAATCAACATTTCTGAATATCTGATCCTAGAATACCATACTGGCACTTGGTAGGTGATCCTTTTGAAAATGTTGACTAACTTACCAGACTCCAGATGAAGTTTATTTGTAGTAAAGGATTTCTTATTCTCTTCTTTGCCTTTTCCCCCACCAAAAGCCACTTCTTCACATTGTAACAGTAGGAAATTTGGGATGCAAGGCAGTTAGGTTTTATCCGTGGCTCTGCCAGTGCTTGAGCGGGTGATCTCTGCTAAACCATAGATCATTTTGTTCTCTCTGCTCTGTTACATGGGACCAGTGCTTACCTGACTTCTGACAAACATTGAGAAATCTTATAATATGAACTATCCAACTGTAAACTCTCATCATCATTAAAATGAGGTATGAAATTACTGAGGAGGAATACCTTCTTTACCCTGATTGTGGAAAATCTTGGGAGGCCAGACTTATAACCATATATGCTCCATTTCTGTAGCACTTTTGTCACACAGCTCAATATGTTGTGTTTTTTTAAGCTGTCATACTGACATGCATACTTAATACATACAGCAGGCATTAATTTTGGCACCATGATCCAGGCTTTGACCTGGTATGAGCTGAAGTTCATCCACTGTATGTTTACTGATTTTCCTTATCTTGTCACTCATTTCTCAAACCTTTACTTAATGACCCTGTGTAGGTTTAATCTCCTACAGGCAGCCTTTGCAAGCTTTGTACTGCTGTCAAGCAAATGAAGATGCAGTAAAGTCTGTTCCTTGATTTGCGCTGCTGCGGTTGAGGAATTTTTTTAAAACTAGAAGAAAACCCTGCTAATCGCTGACCAGGGAAGAAGATACATGCATTTTTGGCTGTTATCCTGGCAGCTTGTGTAAGCTGTAAATTATAATGACAGTTGCTAGTTCAGAAGATTTGATCCCAGTAGGTTTATTTCACTAAAAATTGCTATCATTAAGAAGCTGCTTGTAGTTTAATGGAAGTATTAGCACTCTGAACTGGCACTAGCTCAGTGTTCTGTTCTACAAGACTGGTTACGTTTTCCACAGGAAATTGTTTTATAAATCATCACGGAAGTTTAAGCTTACTTGAATGCCTGAGGGTGAAACATACTATAACAATTTGAAATGGAGTTTGAGAAGAATATGGCATTAGTGACACTTGGGAGCTGTCAGAACTAGACAGAGAAACAACAGATTAAACAAAAAGATGTCATTGGAAATGCAGCATTTCTGAAACCTTTGTGGGCCTTTACCTGTGTAACAGTTGATGTCCTGTCTCCAGTCCTACCTAAAGCTGAAGTAACAGAACCTCTCTTGTAGAAAATGTACATCTCATAAGACCTGTCCCAACATGCAGATTATCTAGTTCTTAAGGACTAAAATTAGAGCTAGTGACAAATTGGCAAGAGATGCTTAGCAAGAAAACAGTGGAAGGGAATAATTTTTGTTGGTATTTTTCACAGAATATTTGAGCTGCTTCTTAGTAAAAAGCTTAATCTCCAAAGGCCAAAATAACACTTTGATATAAACAAAAAAAAATTCCAATAAATAGATTTCCAGTGAAGTGGATTTGGATGGATTTTTTTTAAGGAGTCATGCCTAAACTGTTTTCACATACAATGCTGTGGATTTTTTAGTTCCTAGAGATTGCCGATGTGGGACTTAAATTTTCAAGAATTTGGATTAATATGGGACTCTAGACATTTCTTGAGTTGTGAACAAGATGTTTATAATTCTTTTTTTCGAAAAACTTAGTGCTGGTAAGCTCTTTGCATCACTGTACGCTTGCTTTCACAATACTTAGGCTACTGTGTCAGACTGCTATACATCATAGCTTTCAGTATCACCCCGATTGAATAAACTCCTAGACACAAAGTTCCTAGGGACCACTGTGAATATAAAATTTTATCTCCTCCAAATACATACTACAGAGCTTCCATCAGCGAATTCCTGATTCAAATCAAATAGCTGTAATCAAGTTAGAGCATTCTTTTTGTAAAACAAAATTGAAAAACTGTACATCCAGAACTCTTCAGCCTCTCAAATACTTCAAACCTTTAAAATTTTCTTTCAGTATTATAGCATTCAAAATTATAGTAGTTACATACAAAAATACATAAAAATCTCTTCTGCTTTCAGTCAAGAAAGAAAGAAACATATGGTTTCTACTGTTGTGACATTGAACAGAGATTACTACCTAGAGAAAGTGAGCTTTCAGCATGCCCTCTTTAAGTTGTCTTTTACTGTCCTGCTATGATGCTCAGGAGTTTTTCTGGAAACTGATGGCAGTAGTAAGGCATGCTGCTTGCCTGTATCGTAGTGCAAATAGAACAAAGATAACAGTCAGGATCTCTTGGTCCTAGCAAGAGAAACAACAAATATATCTGCCTACTTTGACTTGTTTAGGAACCCAAATGCTGTGCCATAGCAAAAGTGCATTTGGGAAACACTTAGCTCTGCTGTATATCCAGTAAATAAGTCAATTTATACTTGATTTAATCTGGTGCAGAGCTTGGCCCCCTGAGCTAACATTTTCAGAAGATGGAAATTTTTCCCAGAATGTTTAAATCTTCCTGAGAGCATGGGGGAGGAGATTCAGATTGATTATACAGCACCTTCCTTTTTGTACTTTAAGGAAAATGTTGTGCATAATGACAGATGTGTTTATATGTCTTAATCTTTTTCTTTCCTTTGCAGTACTTTCCACATAAGAATCTGAGGATGTTTCTGTGAGCCAGTGTTATCAGAAATGACTTGCCAGTCCAGCCTTTCTGAATCTCAGGCACTTTGGGGGCTTTTGTCCTCTAATTATGGCTTCTTAGAACTCAGCAGAAAGTACTGAAATAATTCTCATCCACAAAGAGACAGAAGCATCATGTGATCTACAGGATATCTGGAACAGTCACATTTTTATCTTCATTGCTGGCCAAGCATTCTGGCAAAGATGGTTGGTTGTTGGGTTTTAAGTTTTTTTTTTTCTTTTTTTTCCTTTTTTTTTTTTCTCTCTTTCCTTTTTTAATCAGGCAGAATCAGAATATTATTAAAGGTATTTCCACATAGTTTTTATATTTATGAATATTTAATACTGCTCTTAAAAGCGCGCAAAAAAAAAAAAAAAGAACAGAAGATTGACAGAAAGATTAGCTTTGGGGACTTTTCCAAGAGTATTTGAAAGAAAGCATGGGCCTTAAATAATGAGATGCCTCTATCACTGTGTTGTACAGCTGGGGATCTTGCATGGAAATTATCTTAGGTGAAAGAACTGCAGTCAAGATCAAGCTCCCAGTGTTGAAGACAACCACATCCCAGGTTTGCCTTTCAGTCACTGAAATGGCAGTTGCTGGGTTTGGTGCTTACCTTCAACCAATATTTTATGGATTGTCATGTCCTTATGAAACTTGAAATATTTGCCTTTTATATATGGTAACTGCATACACGATTCATTTCTTCCAAAGATAAACGTTAAAACTGTTTCCTTATTCTCAAAGAGGGTCTTGCATTTTACTCATTCTATGGGCTGATAATGTTGAATGGAAGAATATAATCATCTGTAACTCATGAAGAAGTTAAAGAAGCACAGAACTACTACTAAGGACATGAAAAGACATTTCCTTTCTAAACCAGCTATGCAATCTTTCCCATAAAATGCATGAATGCAGCTCTATATTCCTCTTCCCTCTCCAGCTGGAATTCAGCTAGATTTTTTTTTTTTTTTTTTCCCCCCAATTCCAGTATTGTTTAGGTACTGGAGCCTGAAGACAATCATATGTGTATTACTGTTCTAACAGTCAATAGAAGGGCTCTGTCACTTACATGGCTTCTGTATCAAAGTCATCACAATTAAAACTTTTGACGCATTCTGTCGTGCTTTGAGAATTTTTGGGCTAAGCACATACTAATTTCCTTTCTGGTCATTATTCCAGTTACTGTTAAGTTAAATCTTTCAAAAGATGAAATGTGTTACTCTTATTGAAAAAGTTCTTGAAGTAGAGAAATTAATCTTTTTACCATTTCTGTAGGGATGTTGATGTTTATCTACCTCGGAACCCCTTACGTATGGTGAGCTTGCGATGTAGCTTGCTGTTCAAATTTACACAGTATGCGCCAAGAAGAAATATTTATCTAGCATTATGGTTATATGTTAAAAGTGTTGACAGATATTTTGGATATTCAGAGTATACAGGATGGACTTGCCTAAGATATCATAGTGAAAAAGAAACTTGTAGGTTAGTAATAACACTTATTTTTAAAATATTTTTTAGAGTGATCATATTCAGTGATGTTTATAGCATTTTAATACTTCCTCCTACTGGTTTTTGTTTAGATAAAGGAATTAGAGCCTGAATCGCCTTTGATTTATTTACCCAAGTTAAAATTAGCATAAATCAATCCTGATACTCAGTGCTGATTGAGTAAGAAGAGATTCAAGCCTCAATCTTTCTTATTTTGAGCAGATTATTAGATGTATTGGTTGATTCAAACAATTTGCAAGACATTGGCATTAAGAGAGATAATGTTAAAATTACTTCCTATTCATTGAAATGTCAGCCCGATAGTTTTTTATTTCTTTCAAGACACGTATTTAATCTTTAAATCCTCACGAGGTGTGTTTTTCTGTCATGATTAGAATGTATTGTAAAGTACCAGGTTGCATGATTCTGGATCGGATTATTCAGACAAAAAGGATCTGCTGCTGATGACATAGGTCAGTTCCCTTTGACATCAGTGTTCTTTTTCTGTGTTTTAAAATTTCTATTAGCTAAAATTCTTTCCTTCCTGGCACTGTGTGTCATTCCATGATTAGATCATCCTCCCACTTAAAGGAAGACCTCAGTTGCCTTGGAATGTGCTCAGTCTGTTGTTTCCCTGTGTCCTCCCCGACATGAATGTCACAAAGCAATTGAAGAGACACACTCAGATGTTCAACCCTGGGCCCATCCATGGGGGCTGAGAAACAAAGAGAGAAAGGAAACGGGAGCACCCTGTGAAGGAGTACTCCTGTCCACAGTTAAAGGAGAATTCTTGCAGAATACTGCAGGTACATATGTATGCAGGTGTCCTAACTCCCTTTATTTCTTTGACTTATGTTTGTCTGTAACAAGAACCCGACCAACATAGTATGTTCCTGGAGTTTGAGAGAGGTATGTACTCGAAATGTTTCTGGAGCAAAATAATCCTACCTAGTAGTAGGTAAGTTGTTATACCCCCTAATGGCAAAGGTAAGGGGTAGAGTTCTAAAGAAGCTTTGTATTTGCAGTTTCTTAGTTGTTTGTACCTGGATGTCTTGCCACTGAAGCTTTTGTTATGGCAGGAGTGTTGAGTGAACAGGAGTGCAGCATGACGCATTGTGAATTTAAGTAATGTTATGAGGTACAAAAACAGCTGTATTTCTGCAATAGCATTATTGGCAGAATCTTGCGAATTCACTAGCAACTGTTTCTTCAACTGGGCTTACTTATTCGAAAGGAACTATCAGGCAATTTAGAAAGAAGCTGAAACAGTAACAGCGATTTAGATTTAAAACAATTTTGTATTGCAAAAAAGGTCTTAAATATGAATGGACACTTCTATATTTGCCTTCAAAAATGGACAAAGGAAAAGGAAAACTATTACCTAAAGCCTCTATTAAAATAGCGAAGTGTAGACATTTGCTCTAGTTTATATACACTCAGAGAATCTTAGGGACAAAAAGGAGCTAGTGGAAGTGAATAAAAGTGTCAAAAAGCAAGCAATAACCAAGTTATTTATTAACACACTTTAGTTTATCATTGTTTTGAGGGAATACCATAAGCTGAGATTTATACCATCCTGAAGGCCAAAATCTGATCTTCATTACTTCCATGCTAATCTTCAGTAACTGCTGACTTCAGTGGAATTAACTCATGTGTCTGTAACTGGATCTGTGTTGAGGAAAGCAGTTGGCTTTTTTCAGCAGTTCTTTGTGGTCTCTCACGCCCTTTTAATTTAATCCTGAAATGCTGAATGTTCTTTTGTTAGTCGATAACTACATGCTGCTCTTTGTCAACAGACTCAGTGTTGGAATCTCTTGCGATTTCTCGCCATCGCACAGAAAAAGTCTCCTTTTTTTCCCCCCAGGGCTGATGTTTGCCTCCTTGTACGTGTTAGAGGCACTTTTGATGCAACATCACAAGGTGGCACCATAACATCGGATCAGGTCATAACTTCATTTAACTGTTTAAATATCCCTGAAATAGAGGATGCTATATAAAATCTATGATGCCCCAAACAAAAATACGAAAACTGTGGTTAATTACTGATTTTAAAACGGTAGGTAATTACACAGAAAGTTTCATATTTGATCAAATTCATGAAGTTGAATCTTACAAGGGGCAAAAGTAAATACTTTTGAAACAGGTACATGAAAACTTGAAGATTTTGTAGAATAATTTGTGTGTATGAGAATTTCTTGATGCACACACTTGTTGGATTGTCACCCAGCATAATGACGATACTCCTTTACAGTATTGTCGACTGTCTCAAATGCAGATATTGTAATTTTCCATACAATTATTCATTTCCTTTTGTGTGGTGTTGGTCTCTAATATCTGATACAGATCAGAATAATAGGCTAATTTTTTCCCCTTTCATAAGTTAATGTGCTTTTAATTCCATCTGTTCAGTTTTGCTGTCTTCCAGTATCATTGGATATTCTCTTCTTTTTTTTCATTATGAAATAGGAGCACCTCATGGTTTTTTGTTTGTAAAAATCATTATTTCATATCATCTGTCATGTTGTCTGGAAATAGGGTGGTCACAGCTGTTGCAGGTAATAGCAAACCGTTGATTTCGAGAAAGTTTTCTGTGTTTTCTGTCTTATCCTTTATAAGCTACACTATCTTGTTTGCTATAGAACAGTGATGAACGCTAAGTTGATGTCTTTATGGGTGGTCTGTGGTATTTATATCTTTTTCTTGGTATGAGAAAACAGAAGAATGGATTAATTTAACTTGTATTATTTTAGATGTGCGTTATCCAATGCATTGAAGTTTATCTCCCATAATGTTTTCTGTTAACAAGTTTTATATGTGATTGCTGTGAAACATCTCTGTCTCAGATGACCCATGTATTTCATTTTCAATGGGACTTAAGCATATGCATAATGTTCAACATGTGGCAAATGTACTGTTCTGAGTAGAAGTGTTGCTTTGAATTAAGGTCAAACTGAGGTAAGGCACCATATATGACATTATCGCTTTTCTTACAGAGATGGAATCTGTTCCAGTATTTTCTGTTTTTTTATGAAAACAGCATATTAATAAAACTGTTTTTTTATTAAAATCCCTGAAAATTGAAATGTACATTAAAAATCAAACAAATAGGGATTTTGTTGCAGAAACTATAAAACCTCATATTCTAGAGACCTGAACAGATTCAGATTGTATTCTGAAATAACAGAGTATAAAGAAAGATGGAGACACAGTTTTTGGTAACAATGCATTTGTGGAATGGGAAATATTACACTTGTCTGCTCAGGATTCATAATAAAGCAATTTGGGCTGAAATAACAGCAGGATTAAAAAGAGCTTATAATGTTATTGCCCAATACACCTCAGCTGGGACAGACAGTGGAATGAAATTTGATGAGGAAGACATTAAAGATAATAAAATTATAATTGTCCGTGTCCTTAGAAAGATGTGTGTCTGAGACAGAAGCGACGGACATAGTGAACAGATGTTCTGCTTTTTTCTCTGTATCATTTTGCAGTTACAGCTGTCTTGTAGAGATGTTAATGACACCAAGTGACTATCAGATTCTCTTTGGTGGGGAAAAGGAAGAGCCTGTTCTTGGTAGAATTAAAAGAGCATCAGCATTACAGACGGAAGTGCCTTTATTTAACTGGAAGTTCTGCCATTCTTGTCTGTAAAAGCCCTTTTACAATCTGGACTCCAAATGAAATTCCCTACTGCCCTTTTCTTTTGACCGTCTCATTTGCAAGAGCAACGACAAGCCTTGTGTGCTTGCTGTTGCAATGTAGATGACTCGTTCCCTCTGTTCTTTCTCAGTTAGGATTTGCTCAGATCCAAATATTTTTATACATAAACTAGTGACTCTTGTTACATCTATTTTGCACACGCACAATTGATCTGGCATGCGTGCTGTTGAGTGTGTGCTCACGAGCCCTGCAGTACGAACCCTGATTTGTATGCACTGCTCCAGCTCTGTGCACATATAGGTTGAGGCTGTATGTGCCTGAGAACACAGGCCAAAGTGTTTTAACTCTGCTAAAGAGGGTTATGGGCACCAGTCCAGCCTCCTGCTTTTTTACTGTAGCTTTTCTCAAGTGAAATCAGTGGATGTGGCAGCCTGCCAGGAGCAAGGCTGTGGGCTTAATCACAGCTTGGGCAATTCATAGAATCATAGAACGGTTTCGGTTGGAACAGAACTTAAAGATCATCTAGTTCCAACCCCCCCTGCCATGGGCAGGGACACCTTTCAACACGGGTAAAGCTTGCGCTCTGTTCTGCGTGCTAACCAGCTATACGAAATGGTAGCTGATTGTTGACAGGGCGATAATTGAAGACTTTGGTCTGGTCCCTTGTGTAAAGCTCTGTGACAAAGCAGGTACAAGGTGTCTCTGCTTACTTGATGGAAGTGATTCCCAGTTCACTCTGAGAAAGTATTCCTCTGTCCAGTTCCTGCTGTGGAAGTCAGATCCCGCTTTTTAATAGGCCTTTCTTCCGCTGTGGTTGTGGGCTACTCCGCACATGGTCCCGCAGGCAGTACTGATAGGGAACTCATGCTGATCATTAGCAATCTTTTTTCAGCAATCTAATATTCAGGGTTCCTTCAATGGCATTTAGAAATAAATGGATATTCACAGATTTTTCCCCCCTGTTAAGAGGAAATGACCTTCTTTTTAGGAATCTGTTCAACTTTGTCATTAGGGCCTAGTAGACCCTGAGAGGAAAAAGAATATTGGGATTTTAACCTAAATGGTCTTTCTGGTGTCAGAAAATGGTCATGCAACTTTTTTTGTGCAGATATAAGATTCCATGTAGGAAAACATTGTAGATTGAGAGAGAATTCCCTCTAGGAGTAATTTGAAAGTGAAAGACTGCATTTGCTCTGCCTAAACAAATAGGATAATTAAGGTGTGTATTCACAGAAATTAATTAAATTCCAGGAAATTCAGTGAGGCTTTTCATATGTTTAAAAGTTTTCATCTCTTTTCTGGTGATTTTAGTGACTATTGCTCTTCTAATGATATAACCAAATATGATAAGGAAATATAGATAAATTCCCTATTGTAATTTCACACATCCTAATGATGGCAGTAGCACTAGAATTTACAGTTTCACAAGTCACTCTTACTACACATCTTTAAACTTTGGCTTTCTGCAGAATTTGCTGCCAAATGTTCCTGATGGAATGACTTAATCGCACGTGAGTCATTCTCAATATTTTTCCATTTCCAGTTATCTCCTGTAGCTGAAAAAGCAGAGGGAATAATCGGCACCCAAAGAAGTTTGTGTATTTTGAGGTCTTTTCCTTCCAGGAAATTCACAAAATTAAATACTGGGTAACTAATGCAGTAAGTCCAGCCTGATTTGCTTAAAGGAGTTCCTTTTTCTCACTGTGATAATTCTGTAGCAGCCAGATATCCTCGAGGGCCTGATCTCAACAACAGGAAGACTCCTACTCACTTCAGTAGGCAGGCTTTGGCTCGGGTCCTTAAATAATATTTTGCTTTGTTCAAATGTGGCATGCATGAACAACAAATCAAAGACTGCAGATAATGAGTTATTCTATTTCTGAAGAAATCCTAATAAGCAGGCACTGTCAGAGACAGAAAACAGATTTCCTGCAAGTATTTTTATTGTCTCATTCCTTATGAGACAATATGTAAAATGAAAGAAATCATGGAGCACAGAGAGAGGAACCTTTTCCGCCACCCAGTGAACTAAGGCCAGTAGTGTGCCTCTCTGAGGCAAGTGCGCAGCAGACAGAAGGGGCACTTTGGGACAACAAAGAGTGGGGATGTTTATGCATCTTGGCTGAATAGCCATATCCACTCCCTGCATCAGAAATGAAATGGATTTATTTCTCAATAAAGCTATACATTTTTATATACCTTCAACTTCCTCTTTAAGTGTGCAGTTAGCTAAATCATGCCAGGTTAAATTGCTGCTTTGAGGCAGACACCAGACCATCTAGTTATTTGAAGAGAGGATCCAGTACCACACTACTTGTGCTAAACAGCACCGTTATCTCTAGTATGTCCCTTTGATTTCGGTGAATTTATTAAAACATGAATAGTTAATCTGAAACTACTGAAAAATGCAAAAAATCTTCCGTAGCCATTTCATCTGTGCCTTACACGTTTTGTTTGAATGTTCTTGCTATACTGATCTAAACAGAGAATATTTGAGGTCTTATAAAGAACACCGGCATCTGAGTTTGCAGTGGATTGTTATTTCCTGTAAAACTGTAGAGTGAACTCAGGTAACATTCTCCTCATTTGCTTGCTTGAAAAGAGTACATTTTGTATCCAAAGAGGCTGCAGGCTTACCACTAAATACCACTGCCCTCGACATTATGAGTAAGCATTTGATAAAACAAATTCTGGTAAAGCCAGAGTAAATATTTTAAACAGTATCTTCATATTTTGACTAAAATCCCCCTGGGGAGAAACTTGAGATTTATTATATGCCTTTGAAAAGGTCAGTATATCATTTGAAAGTTCACTTGAGAATGTCTCTCGTGTATTACATGCTAGTCAGAGGACTAATGCACTGCAGTAGGTTTGGCTTCAGGTCTCTCAGGTTTGCCAAGAAGTTTGGGGCTTATTCTGATCACACAGCTGTAGAAATAAAGTCCACTGCATTCAGTGTATTGAAAAGTATACCTTTGTTAAAGAAGCATACCAGTTAGTTACCTATTTATGGTATATTCTCATTATTTCTTAATTTTTGCTTACTTTCAGCAGAGAACTGCTAGAACTCTTAGTATTTCTGCAGTTCATCTGTTGTATTAACTTTGAGAATAGCAGTGCAGAGAAAAGATAAGGTGATCAGGGAAAATTAAGCCTATTATGTGAGAAGAGCCTAAAAAAATTTTGACTCAGTAAAATGAAACTGAGGGGGTTATGAATCCTGTGATGAAACCCAGGAAGCTTGATTCAGTCACCTGGGTTTTGAAACCTACAAAACCTCCTACCTTTCCCTGTTCTATTTACCTTAAGATATAAAGCAGGTGGAATTTTTGAATTGATGGCTAGTCTACTGCTACTGAATCTAATAATTTACAAATAAATGTGATTCTTCATGGCCTTTGATGTCCCACTAAAAAAGGGGAAAATGAAGAAGTGTACACAGAAGGAAAGAGAGTCAAGGACACTTCTCTGATCATCTACTGATTTATTCTGCCCCCAAGTAGAACCTTCAATTACCTCTATGACTGCTGAGGCAGCCAATTTCTAAACTCTTTTTTACCTTACAAATCCATTATAGGGACAGGAGGAAAAGACAATTGTGGCTATAATTTTTAATCAAGATTCATAGGTGATTTCTTTTTTGTGAATGAGATTTGTTTTCTATCCTTCTTTTTAATATTTCTGCTAATTGTGACACTGTGGGAGTGTTGCTGGCTGCATGTTTCTTCTTTTTATTCTTGAACTCATGAAATAACAGATCTTTTTTGTTTATGATTTTTGTTGGGTCACAATAGAAGTTTTGGGGTTTGTTGTCAGCTTTGATTTATATTCATCTGTGATGTACGGCAGGGATTTATGATTTCACTGTTTGGCCTCTTTTGTCTATAAGCATAATGAACTGATAAAAAGAATTTGTTTAAAAACAGAAAAAGTTGTAGTCAAATATTAATAACCACTGAGAATGGAATTTTGGCCTGATGCTTCTCTGAGTGCATGTGGTCAGTGAAAGCAAACTGAACAGAATGGAAATAGCTAGAAGCACTTTTGGAATACTCCCACTACTTTGGGATCTGGAGAATAGAAATGCCTCTTCATTGTATTTCTGTCTTCAATCCAGTTGAACTGCAAAAGTGCAGAGCACAACTAGATTATTTTTTTTAATAGAGCTTTTCCAAAGTTCACAAGAAGATACAAGATATTTTGGTCAAAATTTTGGATAGATTCTTACAGAAGATGAGCCCAAACTGCTATGTCACCAACTTTTTTTAATGTGCAAGAGGTTGCCGAGGTCTTTATTATGAAAGGTTGTATTTTGTCCATTATTGAACAAGGAACAAGATGTATAGTTTGTATTCAGAGTCTTCCAAGCATCACAGGAGAGTGTCAAGACACTATGAGAAAGTCTTTTCTTGATTAAAAAATTAATTCCACTTTAAGTACTGGCATTTTGTCTGCTGTAAGATTAGTGTAAAGAGGAGAATGAACCAAAGGATTTGAGTTTGTCCCCAAAATTGGTCTTTTTTTCATTTTATTTCTTTTCTTCTTTTACTTGAACTTGTTTGTTCACCTGTAACTGCAAATGTCTTTAATAATACCTTGAGTATGTCTGAACAGAGAAATAACAATTAACAAATCATATCATGGAGTAAAATACTACTAAAAAACCTCAGTGAATTTCTATCCACTTTTATACCAAGGAAAATCAAGGAACCCTAGAGGGTATATGTTAGTGGTTTTACATTCCCTTTGTGTACTAGGGACCTCACATTTAAATGACCTCTGTGCAATGCCCGCTTCTCACATACAGAAGGGAAGAATCAGCTGAGCAGAGTTGCGTCACTGCACTCAGGAGAAGCAGATTGTTTCATCTCTCCTTTGATCTCTGCAATCCAGGTCCATCTTTCTCATTCGTGGCTCTCTTTTTGAAAGGCCAGAGGCTGAGGAGCATCAGCAGTACTACTCCTCCTTACCAGTTACTTACTCCAAAATTAGTAATATCCAGTGCATGCTTCCAACAGGGTTGTTTATCCTCTGCGCTTCCCTGTGAACATTTCTTTGCAGCAGGGTTTGCCTCCCACCTTTTTCTGTGTATTCCCATGCTCTATTTGCTGTGCTACTGCGAACTAGGAAACAGCATTCAAGTAAAGATTAAATTTTAGAATAGTGTTCTCAGAAGACTGATGAATCTGCTTGCTGAACCTGGTAGATGGTAAATAAGTCTGGTAAACAGACTTAACGAGACTGTTTACATTTCTTATAAACTAAATTTATAAGCTAAGTTCTCAGCCTGTTTTCATGTGCAAAATTTAAAACATTTGCCATCAAACAGATGCATGAATGTATGTTGTGGGTACAGCTATAGAAGGCCAGTTGAAGTGTTGAATGAGATGCACAACTTGCTGTTTTGAATTGATGTCCTACCAACAAAACTCAAAACACAGGAAATAGTAGAGCAGAAAATGCTGAGGATAAATCCGTGTTGCTCTGGATTTATTTTGCAAGTTGAGAATAGCTTGTATAGTGTGCATCAGGATTTCCATATAATGTAATTGGAAGAGAGGCGGGAGTGTGTGACATGATACTTTTAGCTGTCTTTATGATATATTATAGCTTTGTGAAGTTAGGTCAGCTGGTCTTCTGGCAAAAATTAGCAACCTCATAGAATTACTCTAATCTGTACTTCCAGTATCTGTATGTTATCGCTGAAGACCAGTGAGACTTACTAACACCTACCTACACCTTTTTTCTACAGGTCATGCCTGGCAGTGGCTACAGGGAGTTGCTGAGTACCAGTGCTTGCTCTGGCATTCTGCCATTTGAGATATCTAACTGGGAAAAATCTTTCTGCGATCACCCATTCTGGTTTCTGTAATGCTGAGATTGAGCAGCTACAGGTTACTCTTTGTTTTCCACAAATAGTTCTGCAAGTGATCTTGATAAAACTTTTCTTGATGTGGTCCCTGACAGTAAGCTCAGGGCAAGAATGAATGTCATGTTAAACAGGAAAGTTTAAAATCTCAGTGAAGAACTTATGCTGCAGTATATGCAGCTGTAAAAACTCCTCAGAAGGCTGAGTACGTTAAAAACAAAAAACACTGCTGGCAAAAATTCCTGCTGCTTTGATTCAAAGCCAATTACACCTTCTCAGAAAACATTGATTGTTACACTTCTCCCAGTAATATCAGTTGGGAGGGCTTAGAGGTTATGAATTCTAACCAATACAATAAATAAAAGCTAAACAACATTTTTTAAAACTCATTATGATTGGCATACATGTAAAATAAAAGACAAGGAACATGATCAATTTTAATACCTAAGAACAAATTCCATAGGAACAGTCATACCATATCCTGGATATTACTATTTGTATCTTTTGCATTATAAAAAAAAAAAAAAAAAAGAATTAGAATTTATTTCTCATATAAATGATACATTTGTTACTAAGCTGATAAAAACTATGAATGATTGTTCTCCAGACATTCAAATGAAGATTTAAATAAATATCTAAATAAAACTTAAGTTCAAAGAGCTTGATTCTTCCTCGATTCTCACAAGGTTATTTCAGAATTAAAAGCAGTTAGTTGAGTTTATCCATGCACATTTTAAGAAAGATTAGAATAAAAATAAATGTTTTGCTTATGGTGAAAAATATGCTATTTGATATCTTGATGATAATCAACTAGCAGTGTTGCACACTGCATATAAATACTACTTTACCTGTTTATAAATATTACTTTAATTAATGTAAATAAGTACCTAAGTGTCGTGGTTTGGGCCGGCTTGGCCCAATCCAGTGGAACGACAGATGCTCTCTCTCTCTTGCTCCTCTCCCGAAGGCAGGCAAGAGAGAGAGAGAAAAAGAGAGACTTAAGAGTTTAGAAGGAACTAAACTACTTTAATGAAATATTAATAAAAAAATAATAAAAAGAAAATAATGAAATATATACAAAACCGTATGTATCAAGCTCCCAGGATGACAGTCATGTCACCAGCAGGTGCTGGGGAAGTCCCAGACTGGACTCAGTGGACAGGAGCTGGATTCCGGATCTGGATTCAGAATTGGGATCAAAGGCAGGCGAACAGTGTCCTCCTCAGACATCGGCCATTGAAGAAAAGGGGCTGACCCTTTGATCCCTCAGCTTTTATACTGAGCATGAGGCAGATGGGATGGAATACTCTGTTGGTCAGTTTTGGGTCACCTGTCCTGTCCGCCCTTCCCTGCAGCTGTGACCCCTCTATGCTTTTCCGTTTCTGACCCTCCAACGGGGCAAGTAACAAAGTTGGCTGCCCTTGGGCGTTATAGCAGTAAGTATAAGCAGGAGCCTCTCTGCATACTGTTCCTTGGCATCAACTATAAACATGGGTCTTACCACTCTGAGAGTGAACAGTTTTCTGCACAACACGCTGTTAATTTCAGCAGTTAGAAGAGGCCTAGCTAAAAAGTAAAGTTACTGAACAAAATTGGTCCTGTTTTACCTCAAACCAGGACACTAAGTATACAAGTTATTACATAAATGCTGATGGTATTCAAAGCCACCCATCAGGATCTCGTTTTGTTAGGTCCTGTACGAAGACAGAACAAAATCCCAATTCCTGCCTCAGAGGAGTTTACATCCTAAGAATATGAAGAACAGCACAAGGTCAGTCAGACTTTTGGAAGAATACAAATTCACGTATTCTATTAGCTGAAATTTTTCATTAGCATAAGATCTGTTGTATCATTGGTAAGTCTTGTAGTATGGAAGCATTAACAACTTTATAGATCTTGCAACAATTAATACATCCTGTCAGTTTAAATGCACGTGAAGTCTGTGGGGGTTGTGGTTTGATTGATAAGGGGGCATCTGAGATTGTCAAAATAATTCAGGATAGGTAGTTCATTCATATTAGAGAATATGGATGGGGAATTTGTTGGCTCTATTTTTAAAATGCCTATAACAAGGCTGATGGCAAGCAGTCAGTTCTCCACATCTGAAATGGAACAAGTGCTTTGAAACAGTTAGGTTTGTGCTGAGCTTTATCAGCAGATTTGTAGTGGATTTTGGATATAACCAGTAAAAACAGACATTATATAGAACTATAGAAAAGAATATTCTAGCCTTGATGAGGAATGACCAGGTCCTGTGGAAAGACTAAATCTAAGCAGCACAAGACCTCAAAGGACAGTTTTTCAGTGACAAATCACGTTACAAACTAATTGGCATTGTGTTCATGAACATTGCTAGGTCTTTTTGAGTCCCTGAAGTTTTAATTTTTTGCTCAGCAGCATATTATAATAAGCCTCTGGATATCTGACAGCAAGCGAGTTTACAGAGCACTTCACAGTCTTGCTCTCACAGGAGCCCTGGCATTTAGGCCACTAAGAGTGTTGATATTCCCACTTTACAGGTGGAGGGGTTTGGGACAGCTGGTTAAGCAAAGCTATGACAAAGCTAACATGGAAGTCGCGCAAAGTGGGTTATGACTTTAGCATGTTGCAGGGAA
The DNA here is from genome assembly GCA_013397275.1 of Burhinus bistriatus. Taxonomy (NCBI): domain Eukaryota; kingdom Metazoa; phylum Chordata; class Aves; order Charadriiformes; family Burhinidae; genus Burhinus; species Burhinus bistriatus. Next base: position 316,906 of record VYXH01000959.1, on the reverse strand, counting down.
AGATTTTGTTTGTTGAGACTTCAAAATCACCTTTGGCAGAAAATAATTTCAAGGATAGTATTGTGCAGTCAGAAACATATTTCTATAATTCTATTGTGTCACCAGTTTGTTATTGCAGATATGGTGCCACTAAAACATCACCCTGCTACTGACACTGAAGAGTACTTTCTGCCTGTCTCTCAGGTAGATCTCAGTTCACTAAGTTTCCATTTTGCATAAATCTATCTCAGAGTTCTGCTGATGATCTTGAAGTGTTTTCTTTGGTTCTGAAGAGAAGTGAAGGAGTTTCTAATTGTGATCAGAATTGCTGTAGATATCACCCACTGGTGCTGTGGCTGTTCTATTACTGTCTTTGCTGACAAGGATCCCATTGCTTTATTATTTGGTTTATACTGGTCATCCAGAATTATCTCATCTTACACACGTCATCAGCTGCCTATGGAAGAGTTCTCTATGAAACATCTTTCCTGAATAACTGCTATGCGAACAGATCTTAAATGCATTTCCACTCAAAATGTTGAGTCTATTTGTCTTTTAAACACGATATAAATAAAGTTAGAAATCTGTGGTGTTAATTCTGCGAAAGCTAGCACTTTCATAGAGCATTTCTTAATAATACTTCAGAGATAGTATAGGAGGATGTAATACTTCAGAAGGGACATAAAAAATTACTGTTTAAGTTCAGATTCATGGTGTCTTGTCTTTTCTTAGAGATGCTTATTTCTGAATTCTGTTACACAGATATATTGTTGAAATGACTGTAGGTTTCTCATGCAGTTTACATGCATATTTTCAACTTGGCCAACTTGTTTTGCCTTAGTCTGCAGTATTCTTTATCGTATTTGCAATATTCTTTATTGTATTTTGTCTCAAAATTCTATTTATTTGTCTGCCTTGGCATAAGGATCCCATGCTGGGCTATAAGCACTTTTTCTTCCTAATATTTATCACAAACATGCTAATGAAGCATTCTACAGTGCAAACATTTTTAACCTAAGCAAAAGCAACAGAACAAATATTTTAGTACATTCAGTCCCACTCAGCAACTAATTGAATCCCAAAGTCCTTAACCTACCTTAGCACTGGCAGTTGTAAGACTTCCTCCAAAAGTCTCAGTTTGAGAAGGCTAGTAATAGCCTATCAAATCTGCAAGACTTTCATGAGTGCAGATATCTCCAGACGTAACATAAAGGCCATTACTCAAGTGGTTGAAGACAAAATGCCAACATCCTTCTTTGCCTCTGCAATAGAAGTCATGGTTTAGCTTGGGCTGGGAACACAGTGATTTGGTTTGACATTCTCACTTCAAACTTGGAAACCCACAGCTTAGTATAACTTGGATTCAAAGTGCATTTTTTCTGAATAATCAAAGAAGAACTTTTGAATAGGAAACTTTTTCCTTGTCATTGCACAGTCAAATTTGAAACTACTTAACCTTGGAAAGCTCGGTTCACAAACCTAATGTTTTCTGCATATAGTTGTTGGTTATTGTTTCTGCTTTGCTTTTGTACATTTATAAAATCTTTAGAGGTAGGACTGGCATCATGTGAAACCATCTTGATCTTTAACTTTGGTAATTAGCTGGATGTGGACTTTCACATCTCACAATGTGGATCTGTTATTTGAGCAAAACCAATGAAATAGCAATAGTAAGCAGTTAACATCAGTGTGGAATGGTTACAGGAGAAGAGTGAGACATACATACAATTTTTTATATATAGAAAATTAGCATTTTCTCTAATTGGAAACATATAGAAAATCAGAAATTAATTTTAGGATGTCATGGTTGTAGACTTACTCACTCTCTCATGTTTTCAGTTTCCCATTCTGGCTCCTCTCTTGCTGTTCCAATTGACCTAAATCCAAGGTCTGTTCTGATTCACAGGCCCATGCAAGACAACTACTTGATGTAGGAACACCTCCCTTGCCTGTGTTAGCTGTTTGTTCCAAAGCATGATGATGTGTTGTAGCTTTACAACATAATCGTTGCAAGATTTTTTAATATGAACAAACAACACTAATTCTGTATACCTTCCCAAACCGTTTTTCATAAACACACATGTTAAAAAACCAAACCAAAAGTCCCATCTTGAAGTGAGGGTGATAAAGAAAATAACAACTAAGATGATTATATTTTCACAAAGTTAATAATCTAGAAACACTATCATGATGGTAAGTGTTGTAGTGTTCTAAATAAGTTTGGAAATTGGCACTCAACAGCTTAACTGTGATTTTTGTAGGAGAGCTCTTTCTTAGCCCTTTTAGTCTTAAGAAGTTGGAAACCCTAAAGCACATTACTTCCAATATGATTCAGAATATGTAGAATGAATTTTAGGTAATATTTAAGAAAGAGGAGCAAATTCAGCCCATCTCATTTGGACAGAATTCCAAGCTAATAATTTCAGCATGGTTCTACAGGCAATCTGCCTGTACCGCAAGATTTCAACTGAGATAGCGCTTGCTGAGAAGAAATTATGTTATGCCTTCTCATTCTGCCTTTTCTAATTTCCCATTATGGGCCGCTGACCACTGTTCTGTAGTCTCTGTGAACCACTGCCTACCACAGACTTTTCACCACTTCTGCATATTGCCAGACATGAAAACCGAAAGTCTGCATCATCTTCTCTATGCTGAGATTACAAACTATGCCATTTTTCATACAACTTTTATGTGAAGACTACAGCTTCTTTCTGTCTTATTCATCCTACAGTACTTTTTCATTCTCCCTATAGGGAAGTTACACATCAGTATTGTTTTACAGTCTGTGTTTCAACCATTGCAGAAGTTAGACTGTGCCCCAGGAACAAAGTCTTAATGAATCCGTGTCTGTCTGGACTTTTTCACCCTTCCATATTTGCATTTAAAAACACTATAGCATTTAAATACTCTTATAAAAAAGAGATCCTGAAATGAAGCGTGTTTGTTAGTTGTTTCTCTCGGCCTACACTGTAATTCAGTTGATTCACTTCCATTACATTACCACCACCTTGAATGCTTCCTCTGAATCTGACCTCATGAACCTGAGTGAAAACGTGTGCAAGAAACCCACCCTTCAAGAACCTGCCACTGAGCCAACTGTTATCAACGTATTCTGGTAGGCAAGCGACAGTGTAAGGTTTATCAGTGACCTATGAGATGCAAAGCTGTGTGAATTCATGGTGAGCCTAAGAAGTAGATGGCATATATCTGTCATCGGAATTCACAGGTATGATGCTGGAGCATGAAAAAAGGAGTGGAATTTCTCTTCCATAAAACACTTGAGGAAGCATAAAACACTTGAGGAAGCATAAAGCACCTTTTACACTTAACCACATAAAGCCATTTTGATCCCGCTCCTCATAAAATATTGAATACCTTCAAAAGGTCAGCAGAGAAGGGGCTTGAAGGATATGTGTCTCTCTGCTGTAGTCAAAAGTTCTTGTCATCTTATAAAAACTGAACATTCTAGTCCTGCAGCCTTCCATTCTCATGTGAAAGTATTGGAGAGTTGTTTGGTGCATGCTGCTTTAAAACAAATCTCTTATTTATAGATGAATAGAAATATTTCTGTTTAGCTGGAGTAATTTTGTGCTTTTCATAAGAGCACAAATGCTTTTGTTCTTTCATTTGCAAATGGTTTAAAATACATAGGAATGACAAATGTGGTGATGTCTATTTCACAAAAAAAGTAAATGATTCAGGTTTCTCTTTCAGAACTACTTTTATGAGATCTTTTATCACTGAATGATTTATTGGAGTTAAAAAAAGAAAAAAAAAAAAAAAAAGCCTGCCCAAAGTTTTCAGAAGTGGCCACTGAATTCCTAAATGCCCATTCTACCTCTTGTTTATTCAAAGATTTTAAGCATCCACAACTAGCCTAGTAGTTCGAGGTTTATGGTATTCTATAAAAACAAGACCCATACCAACTAGCTTAGGTCAGAGATTTCCCCTGTCTGTTCAGTCCAGAATCTGTGTCCTTTGCAAGGCCATGCAGTATTTATACAATCTTTTTGTCAACATCCAACTCTGAAATAACATTTCGCTTGAGAGTGCCAGGGATAGACTGTTTGTTTCTGCCTACTTAAAACCTGGCCTGCTTGTGGGAACAGGGAGGTGGCTGTGGAATGCTGGCAGCAGCAGCAGCAGCAGCTTGCGCTCTGTGCAGTCCCCTGGACCCAGGTCTGGCCTGTGCTTGATCCAGTGCCACTGGAAATGAGAGGGTTTTACAAAGATGTATACGTGAGCCCTCCAGCAAGTCTGGAGGAACTTGCTGTACAAATGCTCTCATAATGTTTAACTTTCTGCTGTTACACATCTTGTTTTCTCATTATAAACCATCAAACCAGGTGTGAAAAACACCAGAGTGAGGAGCGTTTTACACCTACTTTGTACAGCTATTGAGCACTGCAAGAGTGGGTCGTGAACCAGGACTATAATTGCCAGTCAGTCTAGCAAAAAATTAATGCAGTTCATCTTGCTGCTAATGAAGCCAAGGAGGTTATGAATCAAGCAAAGCTACCTATCACTAGAAGAAAGGTATCTCTAAGTTTTCTTGAGCTATGGCTGAGAGAGTGAGGAGACCGAAATGGGATTAATTTAATCCATTCATACTGTGCACTACGTCATCTGCTAGATCTCTGCACTGTGTCACAAATCAAAGTTCTAGCTCATGTCCTGCAGAGTATTTCTAGAGGAAAAATCTAATCCTCGGCAGTTATATGCTTAGAAGGACCTAGCCTTAGCAGTTTGTTGGTGTATTTAAAGCTTCAATAACATCTCAGGTTCTCAGGTGTCAAGCTCTGGAATTATAGATCAGCTCTGGAGCAAGGCTGATATTGAGATGGTGACATACACCTTTTCATGTTCTTTATGACAGTCAAAATCAAACTGATTTTTTCTCATGTGTTCTGCATTCTGAAACCACAAACCCAGGAGTCTAAACTAAAACATATGAATCTTGTCTGTTTTGTTTCTTATGAAATATTTTAATACACATTTTTCCTTGGCACAGGGTCATTCTGTTCCACCTTCCACTAAGATACAGTGGCAATGTCTGTTATTTACAAGAAGACATAGTCCAGCCTCAGAAGATAACTTGCTGATCTGTGGTCTGCTTTTTGCTGTCCCTGAAATTAATAATGAAAAAACCCACAACCCTTTTCATAACCCCAGGTTTGTAAAGGTAAAGTCTAGTAGATATACGTTCTTATAGTTATATCTTCTGTGGTTGAAATTGGTATGAATTAAATCTTGTTAGTTTCAAATATAAACCCATACCCACAAACTAGCACTTTTAGGGAAAAAAAAGCCCCAAACAACTCTGCTGCGCATACATGGTTTTTAAAATTCTTCTTGACATATATGGAACTAAACACTGAGACAGAAGCAAATCTTATTTGAAGCAGTTAGGATGAAGTTAGTGCCACTACAGAATTTTTAATAGTCAATAAAGTTTGCTATTGAGTATCAGAAGTGAATTTCCACTTTCCCTTACTATTTTGTACGTCTGAAGGGTATTGAAACTTGAATTTTTGTTTTACTAGAAAACTGTTAGAAGCTTAGGGAACTACTGGTAGTTGATGTGACATCCCTCGACACTGAAACCTGAATGATTGCAAGGGCAAGGAATCACTTGGGATGCCCTACCTGTCGGTATGTATTAATTTTATGTAGACGTTGAACTACATATCTACATATGCAAAGCACCTAGCTGCTCCTTATCCTTCATTGTCTTTTTGTAATTCAAGATTCCTAACAAATACATCAGAGAAGAGTTCTCTTCCAAAACATTTAACATTCTTGCAATCTCAATGAAAACTACTTAATTCAAGGAATCTTCTAGCAATATTGCAGGAAAAAAAACACAAACTGCATTTTATCTAACATAAAACTGAAGAGAATGAAGGAGTAAACAAAAGCAGAGATCACTGTAGATATATGTCATAAAGAAATACAGGAGATAAAAACATTGTTTTCTTTGCAGATCATTTATAGTATTTTTACAGTTTAAACCTTTTCCTCTAAGAGAACCTTGACCAGAGTAAAGATCACAGGATGTCATCTATTGTTTTTACCTCTTGAGTGTTGCTAAACTGAGAAAAAATGGAATTGATACGGACAAGCATCAGCTTGGGCTTGCCAAGTTGCTTTTTTTCTGTACTGAGTATCAAAATTAATGGAAATGCCTGCATGCCGTAATTAAATGAAGCTTTATTTTCTTTTGCTTATATAAAAATTGTTGCTAAGGTGGATTCTAGAGTGAGGGTAACAAGCTCAGGCTGAAAAGTAGTAATTGTTTTCTGTAATTCACAGCTCTGAGGTGACTGCCAGCTCATTGTACATTACTATCTATGAAGTTAATAAATGTCAGCCTGAGTATGCTTTTCTTTTTCAGCAAGTGCTTTTTCCTGTGTTAGTTTCACTCCTGTACTCTAGACACTCTTCCTACAAAGGAGACACCAATATGTTTGGCAAAGAAGACATGAGTTTCTTATTGTAAGTGTTGGAACTTGAGATTCATGTTAGCTTTAACTGGGTCCAATTCCCATTGCCACAGAATCGTCTTGAACACCCAGACAGCAGAGCGTAGTTTTGGGTGCTGAGGGTATCTTCAGTCCCAGGAGTAGTATAGTCATATCAGCACAACACTGTATTTAGGTACACAATTACCCTGCCAAAACACTGTATCAACATGGCTGGTGCTGGCTCTGTTCTGTGTCATGCTGTATGACTCAGTGTATCCCTTAATTTTATCCTTAACTGGTGTTTCTTGTCTCATGATCTGAATACACTTGGTGCTAGAGCTCGCCACAGTTACTGTCCCATATCCTGCCCCTTTACTCTTTCCTTAGGTAAAGAATGTCGCTTATTTCTTCAGGAATTGTGTCTCATTTGGGACTGAAGAGTCTGAATCAACACTTTGTGCACTGGCAGTAAATAAGCCGTCTTAGTTGTCCTCATTACTCCTCACTTATTCTCAGTTCTTTCATCAGCCTTTTCCCAACACCCTTCTTTTAGGCCTCTCGTCTTTCTGCTGCGTTTGCAGAATACATTACACAAGATAGTCCTCTTTGATTAGAGGTTCTGAAGACAGAAATTTCAAGAAAGAGAGTCTAAGTTCTTTGTTTTAGTAAGTCTGATGTTATCATATACTTCCCCAAATTCTGTCACTTCTCAGGAGAAATTAATCCTAAACGAAAACTCATGAAAGAACATCTGGGAGAGCTGCTTCTACGTGTAGATCTCACATTCAGGAAATTACTGAGTTGTCAGTACACAGCAGCCTTGTGACCAGGTAGCTATCTGGTAAACACTTAAGATTGACTCAGTGAAGCCTTCGGAAGATTCCAGATAATGACTGCTATAGCCATGAATTGCTTTGAGTAAGGTATATATTCCCTAACCTTTGTGGAGAGTTCATAAGTGCCTCAAAGGGCAATAAGAATGTGTTATTATTAGCGTAAGCTGACACCACAGATGCAATTTACAGTATTTTCCATGAAGCACAAGCACTTACTGTTTTACATCTGCTAGTGTTGGTATTCAGAAAAAGTGATGCTGCAAGAGGCCGTTAGGATTTGAGGTGGGGAGAATGGAAAACATTTGCCTTCAATCTATACTATCATCTATACTTTGTGTCTTTTTCTAGGACACAGATCTCTTTTCTAGAGTTACGTAAAATTTCCATTGATACTAATGTAACAGGATGAGAACAAGTGCTTATTACTGCCAGGTAAGCCAGTGGTTTAACGTAATTGCAAATTTGGCATGTATTGCCAGCAAAATTGGGTACAGGAGAGAAGCTGCCTGGATATGATGGGATAATTTCCCCCTCACATTTTCTTAGGTAATACTATTATTTTATATCTGTCTTAGTTAGAAAGGACTTGGAGTTACTTTGGCTCCAGATTTGAATGTTGTGACTTACTCTTGATTCTGTATTTCCTCAGTTTTCCATGTGCTTCCTGTCTTTATCCCAAGCCAAAGCCAAAAGTTCCAAAACAGAGAACCACAGGAAAAGCTGCTGGGGTAATGTTTGTCTTGAGCAGAAACGAATAGCAAGAGAGATTTCCTGCAAAATCATTTTCTTGTGACAAATGTAGCCTGGATTCTAGACCAAATGGTCTGGTTAAATCTGCCTGGTTTTAGATAAGATTATATCAGTTATAGATTCTTGTTTAAAACACATGTAAGCATCTTTCAGTTTACCATCTGTAGCTTTTTCAATCCCGTTCAGCTTTGACAAATACATTTACCCCTTATTAGAATATTTGATTTATTTCTTGAAAAGGGCTGAATGGACCTGTGATAAAATTAGGAATTAAAGGGATTTGAAGAAAGCTTATTTGCAAAGAGCTGGTGTGACTGTTGGTTGTAACTTTTAACTAATACTTATAAGTATGTTAAGCACTTCATAGTCCACATCAAAAGAAAAGTTGCTGTCCAAAGAATTTAGGCTCGAATTTGTCCCACTGAAGTTTAAATACTGAAATTATTTGCTCTCCATCAATATCTGCTGTTTTGCCATTGATGCTAGATGGAAGCTGGAGTGAACAGACTTGCAACACACATTCCATGTGTGGATGATACTGAACTTGCGACTGCAGCTTTAAGCCTCAGTTAAATATCTGAAGACTGGGGAGATGAATCTGAGCTTTCTATGAGAAGTACATTCAAAGTGAAGATAAAATGGTAAGAAAAAAGAAAAGGACGTCTGGATAAGAATTGCAACAATGGGTATTGTTGGCACCTGGGTTTGTGTGTAAGTGGTAGCTGTAAGCTAATATTGAATTGTCTACTGAGGCACACAGATGAAGGGCTTGTCAGGGCCCAGGAAAGTCCACTGGAAGGAGGCAGTGAAGGTTTCTCAATATAGCCATGACTGCCATTATCTCATATCAGCATTAAACCTCGGCTATGAACTGGTCTGTCTTTGGAGAGGTTTTTGTTAGGATTTAAATGGAGGGAGGGAAGTGATCCACAGCTTCTATACATGGGATGAAGGAAGTCTGGGAGCTACTGAAGAAATGCAGTTTCGTGGTTGCAGTTAACACAATGAAAAGGTGTCAGCCAGGATATGGTGTACTGAGAAATGAGTTAGAAAGTCAGGAAAAGGGTCACAGTGTGATTGACAGGTGAGAAAACTGGCTTGGGCCTCTGAAAAGTGCAGAAAGCAAGAACAACTTTTGGGCACGGCTAGGATTAGAGAAGAGTTAAAAGCTTTGAGGTCACAGATCCTGACAGTGTTGCCATGAGTTAGAACGGTTCTGTGCCATCTCTGCTACTGCAGGCAGGTCATGCAAATGTTCATATCAGCCACTGCACCTGGGAAAATGGGCTTGTAAACTATTTAACAGGAAAAAATTAAAACTCTAACGTTAATGAGATGTGATGTCCTAGAACACTGATGGACTGTAAAACTGTTATGTAAATAATACCATATATTTTTAGATTTTCAGAAAAGCCTTATTCAGAAGGTGAGATTGACAGACAAATATATAACCTGGTAGATCTGTAATATGTTTCTACACCTTAAAATTGGCCTTCTAAACTAACTAAGAGCAAGTAATGGTAAAAACCCTACATTAAAACTATCTCTACTAAATGCTGCAGATAAATGCCAGCACAAACACCCACATATTTGTACAGCATGATATACTTTTTCCTGTCACCTCTTTTCCTCTTTTTAGTTTTATGTGAGGTAGCTGGTGTTGTGTGCTACAAATTTGGCTAATCTGATGACCCAAGTATGTAGTCTGAGGACTTCCCTTCTGCACTTGGCAGTTCTGTTATGAAGTAGTACCCTGGGCAGAACATTGCAATTTACATAAAGCAAGGCAAGGAATCCCTGCAGCTCAAGGACAGCTTGTCTTCCTGTTTACTAGTTCAGCTCTCTGGTTTGGCCATCTAATCCCAAAGAAATCCCCTTCCTCCATTCTGATATGCAATGGTAGACTTCTGACCACAGGAACATTTATGAATTATTGACTCCAAAATTAATTGTACTAACCTCTTTTGCTTTCTGTCTTGGCTATTGCTTTGCAGGCTGACTCTTCAACATATCCTTCTTTCCCGTTCTAAGAAAATCTGACTGATTATCAAAAGTGATTTTGAGCATCCCTTCAGTGAATGTTCTGGGTTCATCTTTAAACTCTTTAGCACAGCATCGCTTAAGCTGCTATACAGGCAATAAAGGTAGCCTTAAGCAGCCCTCCACTAAGTTATTTCTCACTTTGTGAGACATTGGATATAAAACTTTTGTGATCCATTCTATCCCATGGGATCTTTCCTGATTCTTGTTATATGTAATGCTTCCATGTAATATAACAAAATTACACAGAAAAAGGATTACGTGAAGATCTTTGTTAAAGTCTTTTCTATGATCTCCTCTGATCTGTCTTTTTACTGGACACTTCTGTAAGTCCCCATTATCTGTACATATTCGTAGGTTGTCCACTGGGAATCAAGTACACACATGGAAATAAGTTCCCCTGTAACCAGCTGAAATAATTGTGTTTTATTAATTGTGTCATTATCTGTGTTTATATCTCTTGCCCATTAATCTTTTTGTCTCCGCAACAGTACTCTAAATTCTTCTGCTGATCCTCTCCAGCATTCCTATGGAGCTCTACAGCAGTTCTGTAGCCAGTCTGGATCTACATGAATGCTGACAAGCCAACGATTACGCACATAAGGATTGCCCAGTTTATTGCTACAGTTAAGTAGTTCCTGCTTTTCTATTCATAAAGGGTCTAATTTGACTCTTTCTCCTCTACATGGCTACCAACTTGCCTCGATATCTTTACAAGTCAGATCACAGATGTGTAACTAGAAATCAATGCTGCCATTCACTGAACTGTATAATTGTTGCTTTTTCATAGTGAAGAGTTCTTGATAAGATGCAGTGCAACAAGAAATAAAAACAATGCATTTAATGTTGTCGTATATTCAACTGGTTTTATATGGGGCAGTTAACTGAAGTTAAATTAGGCCTTTCCTACTGAATCAGAAACTACAAATAGGCTTCCTTGCTTATTGAAGGTTTGTATCCTTTTTCTAATTTGAGAGGGGAACACAGATGGCGAATGTGAAACGGGAAAGGAGCACCATCTAGTGTTTAAAGAATAATACTGGAGAATGAAAAGTATATGAAACTGCCCATCAGTTAAAACCTATAGACCATGTAGTTCTTTGGCTGACTTGTTTGCATATAAGGAAAGAATTTATTCTGGAAATGTAGTAATATGATGTTCTTCATGGACATTGTGGTGACTGAGAGGCAGGGGAATGTAGAATGACATATCAGACTGCATCAGAAACAGTAATTTGGAGAAATTTTTTGCCTGCTTGTCTCCATTGGTAAAACAAAGCTTAGGAAAGTTTTTGGTTCCTGACGTCCAAAGAATTTAAATAATTGTAGACCAAAACCATTCACTCTTCAAAATAATGTAGTGCGGTACTGCGTGCAAGTACTATACATAGTCAGTTTCTATCAGAGGGACAATATTTATCTTGGCAGTGATAGTTATGGATAACGTTCTGCAAGAACCTGCAAAATATTTATTAAAATGGAATAAAAATAACCATTTACCCTGTGTCTTAGCGTGCAGATTTGGACTGACACTGTGTGGGAGAGGGTTTGAGGGGGACAGTTGTCTGTAGTTCCATTGTTCTGGAAAACACAAAACAGTAGATGTTTAGTGTGAGCTCTGAAAAACTTTAGGTTTCACCTCTAACTGAATCCCTACATTTTAGAAGATATCAGACAAGAGGCAAAGTAATTTTTGCTTTCTCTTTTGTGAAAGGAAGCAGTGTACACTCTTAGCCATTCTAATTTTGGAGCTATGATCTCACTTCAACCAAAAGCGCAGTACAGATGTACTGCTTGTAATTTATTGGTGTTCCCTGTACTTCTGTAAACACAACAGCGTGAGCCTGGTGTATACACCAACTGTACTCTCTCTGCCTCCATATCTAATCAGAGACTCTCTCTTTTTCTTGCATATTTACTTTTTTTTTTTTAGACTAAAATGTGAACTTATTCAAGAACTGTGAATGGTTATAGTCATTACAACATGAGCCCATTACAATTGTAATGAGTTAGACCAGTCTCTCATTTTTCAGCGTAAGTACAGTTTTATTTTTTAGGTGTAGCAGATTGCCTTGTTCAGCCAAAAGTGCTATTACTAAAATATTTGTTAATTTTTAGGAGAGAAAAACATGCCGGAAAAAAAGGGAATTTCAAATATTTTCATGTTTGGCAAACTTCGTGGTTCTTTTGGGAGTATAACCACTGTTTTGCTCTATGTAAAATTCACTTGACCATTGCACTATGGTTAGGAGTTACATGCACAGTAAAAGCTTCATTGGCCCTCGCCTCTGGGCAGGAGGGAAATCCGTCTTGTGAGAGGCTATTTGTATTTGTTTTCTAGACATTTGTTAGCAACAGAATATCACCTATATCATCTGTGCATTCTGGCCATGAAAACACGAAAGGAAAAAGCAGGTAAAGGGAAGAGCATTGTTTACATTTATATTCACCACAGCAGCTTAGAAATTGCTGTTATTTACCAGTCCACATCTGGATCTGTTTGTGGAAAAAAGGGCATACATGAAATAAGGAACTTACTTCTCAAGAAGGGGAACTTTCTGTTTACATGAATCAGCTGTGAAATTAGGGGATTCTCCTGCTTTGAGTGTTGTAAAGAAGCTGAACAGAAAATTAAAAGACAGAAGTACTGACAGCAAAAGTTTTGAGGATTTAGGAATTGATTCTGTGATTTGCTGCGAGGTGTAATTACTGATAGCCAGGAGTAGTCATGAGCGCTCAGCACACAAAGAACAAGGCTGTGCTTCACTAAATTGATGAGATCACCTAACAGATCGGGGATAAGTTCTGGGGCACTTAAACTTGCCTAAATAACCGAGATTAGGAACTGGCAGCTTCTAAAAAGAATGCATGCTTTCCCTGTGTAACTTCTGTTCTGGCAAATGACACTTGCCATGAAAGAGTACGACGCTACCAGAAGACCAAGAGTACTTTGTATTTGGGAAAGAAGATACTGAGCGGTATATGTGGAATAAATGTTATTGGCCTGTTGTTTAAGCAGGATCAACCCTTCTTACTTTCCGTATTTACTAACAAAGCCTCAACTTTTGACAGAGCAGAATCAGTCATTCTAGTCTGAAAAAAAGAAAAAAAAAGAAAAAAAGTCTAGCCTTAGTTTGCCACATTTATTCTTTTCAGTGGATCACAGTTCATGTTATGTGAGTTGACTGGGGTGATAACTTCCACGTGGGCCTTAGTTTCTGTTACAAATTACTCAAGTTTCTCTGCTAACAGAATGCTGGCTGTTTCCTCGCTTGACATATTTCTTATCAGTAGGTGACATCCGGAGGGGAGGACTCAAAGAATTCTGCAATCCCTTATGTCAACATCAAAGTGGAACCCATGGACAACCACGCTGAATATTCAGGTGCTTTATACCCTTTACATCCCTTAGCACAGAATGAAAATATTGTCTGGCAGATGAGACAGTTACTGAGAAATTCATCAAGGCCTTTAGAAATAAGGACAGAGTAAGAAACTCTGGGGAATTTAGGATTTCTGGGTAACTTGAACTTCCATACTGTCAGAATTCAGTCAGATGAACCTAGTTCATCAATAGCATAATCCTAATGAAAATGCCATTGCGAACATCAGCTCCGGCCATTGCAACAACTGCTTCAACAGCAAACCTTTTGTGCTGTATTTAAGGTTGGGAATGAAAAGTTGAATGTCAGTAAATGTGGAACTGTCTCCTCCGATTTTTGGATTCTTATGCCACATCAGACTGTTTTCTCGAATTGTACCCAGAGCATTAGGCATGTTTGATGGAAATAGGCACATACTGTGTTCCAAACACAAGGAGAAATTACGTGAAATTATGTGTACCTCCCCGTGGCAGCTTGATCTCTTCACAGTGAAGTTTTCCATTACAGAAATTCTCTGTTATTAATACTAGAAGTTCCCTAGAGCCTGAAATGTGCTAGACGTTTCAGTGAAAGATAAAAGTATGTTTGGCCTGTAGCCATTCGCCAAGTCCAAACCCTGTATGTGACAGCTTTCTACCCATTGCTGCCTGCACGTTCCGTAATTTTTCACATAAATAATACGATTTGGGAGTGATTTTGAAATGCCTGCCAACAGACAGAGCAGCAAGGGTTTGGTACGTAAGGTGAACCAGTGCACAGCGATGGCGAAGGCATCGCGTGGCCCCTCGCCCTTCGTGGGTGCCTGCCGCCACTCCAGGCATTGTGCAGGGGCTGGGAGACGGTTGGGANGTCCGCGGTGGGGCGAGGCGATGCCGGCGGCGGGCTTGGAAGAGGAGGAGGGCCCGGCGGCGGCCAGCGGGGAGGGCGCGGGGCCCGGCGGCGGCCCGGTGGGGGAACAGGCCGGCCCCGGCAATCCCAAGCTCTGCGGGGACCTGCAGAAGCTGTCGGGCAAGGGCNAGGAGTAGTCATGAGCGCTCAGCACACAAAGAACAAGGCTGTGCTTCACTAAATTGATGAGATCACCTAACAGATCGGGGATAAGTTCTGGGGCACTTAAACTTGCCTAAATAACCGAGATTAGGAACTGGCAGCTTCTAAAAAGAATGCATGCTTTCCCTGTGTAACTTCTGTTCTGGCAAATGACACTTGCCATGAAAGAGTACGACGCTACCAGAAGACCAAGAGTACTTTGTATTTGGGAAAGAAGATACTGAGCGGTATATGTGGAATAAATGTTATTGGCCTGTTGTTTAAGCAGGATCAACCCTTCTTACTTTCCGTATTTACTAACAAAGCCTCAACTTTTGACAGAGCAGAATCAGTCATTCTAGTCTGAAAAAAAGAAAAAAAAAGAAAAAAAGTCTAGCCTTAGTTTGCCACATTTATTCTTTTCAGTGGATCACAGTTCATGTTATGTGAGTTGACTGGGGTGATAACTTCCACGTGGGCCTTAGTTTCTGTTACAAATTACTCAAGTTTCTCTGCTAACAGAATGCTGGCTGTTTCCTCGCTTGACATATTTCTTATCAGTAGGTGACATCCGGAGGGGAGGACTCAAAGAATTCTGCAATCCCTTATGTCAACATCAAAGTGGAACCCATGGACAACCACGCTGAATATTCAGGTGCTTTATACCCTTTACATCCCTTAGCACAGAATGAAAATATTGTCTGGCAGATGAGACAGTTACTGAGAAATTAATCAAGGCCTTTAGAAATAAGGACAGAGTAAGAAACTCTGGGGAATTTAGGATTTCTGGGTAACTTGAACTTCCATACTGTCAGAATTCAGTCAGATGAACCTAGTTCATCAATAGCATAATCCTAATGAAAATGCCATTGCGAACATCAGCTCCGGCCATTGCAACAACTGCTTCAACAGCAAACCTTTTGTGCTGTATTTAAGGTTGGGAATGAAAAGTTGAATGTCAGTAAATGTGGAACTGTCTCCTCCGATTTTTGGATTCTTATGCCACATCAGACTGTTTTCTCGAATTGTACCCAGAGCATTAGGCATGTTTGATGGAAATAGGCACATACTGTGTTCCAAACACAAGGAGAAATTACGTGAAATTATGTGTACCTCCCCGTGGCAGCTTGATCTCTTCACAGTGAAGTTTTCCATTACAGAAATTCTCTGTTATTAATACTAGAAGTTCCCTAGAGCCTGAAATGTGCTAGACGTTTCAGTGAAAGATAAAAGTATGTTTGGCCTGTAGCCATTCGCCAAGTCCAAACCCTGTATGTGACAGCTTTCTACCCATTGCTGCCTGCACGTTCCGTAATTTTTCACATAAATAATACGATTTGGGAGTGATTTTGAAATGCCTGCCAACAGACAGAGCAGCAAGGGTTTGGTACGTAAGGTGAACCAGTGCACAGCGATGGCGAAGGCATCGCGTGGCCCCTCGCCCTTCGTGGGTGCCTGCCGCCACTCCAGGCATTGTGCAGGGGCTGGGAGACGGTTGGGAATGGCAGACTACGGATGAGTAATGCAG
Source organism: Burhinus bistriatus (assembly GCA_013397275.1). Lineage (NCBI taxonomy): Eukaryota > Metazoa > Chordata > Aves > Charadriiformes > Burhinidae > Burhinus > Burhinus bistriatus. Next base: position 300,897 of record VYXH01000959.1, on the reverse strand, counting down.
CGCCCAGCAAGAGACGGGTTTTAATCTGATCGGGGGCTCGACCACGACTGAGAAAATACTTTTCAATGCGGTCACAGGCGTGTGGGAGCCCGGCAGCAGTAAGACGAGGGACGGCGGGTTAGCAGAGCCGGCAGTGCCTTGCTTTCCACGTCAGCAGCTGCTGGTGCCGTGCCGGTTTCCCGCAAAGGGGCCCTGCTGAGGCCGAAGCCCGCTCAGGGCTCTATCCGCCCTGTCCCAGCGGGGCCGCGCTCGCCAGCCGGGGCGAGGCGGCTGCGGGCCTCCGGCCGTGTGGCGCGGGGAGCGGCGGCGGGGCGGGGCGGGCCGGGCCGTGGAGGCCGCACTACAAGTCCCGTGAGGCGGCG
>VYXH01000959.1:280282-299724 GCA_013397275.1 Burhinus bistriatus | reverse complement strand
AAGCTCTGCGGGTACCTGCAGAAGCTGTCGGGCAAGGGCCCCCTGCGCGGCTTCCGCAGCCGCTGGTTCGTCTTCGACCCCCGCCGCTGCTACCTCTACTACTTCAAGGGGCCGCAGGAGGCGCTGCCCCTCGGGCACCTCGACATCGCCTCCGCCTGCTTCAGCTACCACCAGCCCGAGGCCGGCGGCGCCGCTGCGGGGGACGAGGCCGCTGCCTTCGAGGTGCACAGCCCCAACGGCGCCGTCGCCGTGCTGAAGGTAGGCCCGGAGGTGGCTGTCCCCTCGTCCCCCGTCCTTCGTCCCCCGTGCCGGCCCCTCAATGGCGGGACGGTCCCGCCGGGTGGGCTGGGGCGGGCGGCGGGGACCCGGCGCTGCGGTGCTCGGTCGCCCTCCCGCTGCGCGCTGTGGGGTTGTTTTAAAGAAGAAAAGATTAGCAGTACAGGCTAGCCTTAGCGTTAGGGGTTTTGTTTGTTTGTTTGTTTTGGGGGTTTTTGGTTTGTTTGGGGGTTTTTTTTTTTTTTTGGTTTGTCTTTTTCTGATTTCTGTTTTTAAAGTGCTTTTCTGAAGGGGAAGAAAACGCTTCTGGTGAGCACGGCGCTGTTGGAGCGGGATGGCTCGGTCGAGTGGGTTCTGTGGAAAAAAGATTTCCAAGGAAATCTGGTGGGTTGTGGGTTTGGAAGTTGAGAGGGAGCAGTTGGTTTTCACTTTTGGGGTGTTTATTTTGAAAAGATGATGTACGGCAGAAGTCTTCATCTAGACTGCTTTGGGAGGAAGGAAGAGGAGGAGGAAGAATAGTTTCCTGGCAGTGGGAGAGGCAGCTTATCACATTGTCTTTGCACGGACTCAGACTTTCATAGGAGGAGAGGTAAATCTGAGGATTGTTTTACATCTCCTTCCCTTATTGTCATGCCTATGGGGAAAAAACCCAAAGAAACCGCTTCCACTCAGTAAAGAAGAAAAACATTTTCCTGAGTATCCATTATCTTTAATTGCTATTAAGGTATATATTTCTCCAAGGAATGTTGTTGTGCATTGAGTGTGATCTCACTGATTGAGAAAAGGTGCCAGTTAAGGAAGTCAAGGTCATTTCTGTAATTAGCAGAAAAAAATAATTTTGTGTCTTCTACCTCTTGTGTTGTTACGATGCTTGCCCTAAAGCGGCCAAGTGACTGTCCATAAAAATACTATTACGTTACAGATGTTGATATAATAAATAAGGAATTAAAGAAAACCTTGAGGGATATTGCAGGACCAAGTGGCCTTTTGTGGCCGTGTGATTCACCAAGGGATAAGGCTTTTGCAGCTGGAATTAATGTTCTTCTACCCAACACGATAGTTCTTTAAGGCCTTTGAAAACATCTTTCAGCTAAATTATGTAGAAATAGAAATAAGAATGAATTCAAGATGTTAAATTAAAAAAAAACCAACAAAACCAAAAAACACACACACAAAAAACCCCTACCCAGCCCCCCCCGACTGATCCAGTGCCTGTTGAAAAAAAAAAAAATATGGTTTAATCTGTCAAGAAAACATTACACACAGAGCACGAGGAATAAAGTCAAGTCAAATGTAGTCTTCACCATCTAACTCACATGCCTTGTTTCCCTCAGTTTGCTGCTTGTTCAAAATTTCCAGATCTCGTGATCTTTCAGTCTTTCCCATTCAGTATTATAAGCTGAGAAGAGCAAAAAGAAATAAGCAACTGGAACTCCAGATTGAAATGATGGCGCTGCTGAGGAATGCATTATTTCTTCATAATGCCTCAGTTTTTTCTTAATGTAATGATTTCATCTTCTGGATTGCTCAGTCTTTGTTGTTTAATGGGAGCTGAGGACTGTATGATATACTTGGGGCTTGGTTCTCAGTTTGATAACAATTTCAGGAAATATACTGTAGCCTTTACAGCAAATAAAGCAAATTGTTCATAATTTAGAAATGTAGATAACCAACCTGACACTTGCATGATTGTAGCTTTTCTATGTATTTTTAACAGTTAAAGTACATTAGAAGAAGCTAAGTGCGTGTAAAAAGCTTTACCATTTAAAATACATAACAGGTACCATTGCTTTAGGTAAAGAAGCAGAGAAAATTGTGCACTTTATGAATTATGGATAGATTATGTTTGGGAATATTTTAATGGAAAGGACCTGATCCTGCAAATAATTGCTGTAACATAGAATGCTGGTAATAGAGTTAAGTGAATATTTGCCTGTGTTTGCACAGTGAGGTCTGTTATTAAGGGAGAAAAGAATTAGCATTATGAGTACGTATAAATGAACAAAGGAGTCATTTCTCATTTATTCTTAAAGTAGTGTCTTGTAGTGACACAGTTTACTTGCTTTTGGATCAGAGAAACGCTGGCCAGTGATGACAGACTGTGTGCCTAGTCACTTATGTGCAGATAACTTCTTTGTGAGCAGTGGGGAATAGGGAGGGGAACAGAAGTTGTGCAGGCTGCTTAAAGAAAAGAAACTTTTCTACGTTATTAACCAAGTAACAAGCATTCCAGACACTGCAGACTTTGAAGCCCAGATCCTTGAAAGTATTGGACACCAAACTTGCTGAAATCAGAATTATTTAGGAACTTTTACTGTAACTTGTCAATAATCTTTAAGGTTGTGGCAGTAATTAATAACGGGGTGCTTAAGCTTAAATAGTGTTGTTTTAGAACCTAACACCATTAGGGCCTAACTCAGCTTGGAAGGTAGCTCAGCAGAGAAGGTGATTTGTTTTCTGAGGTGACCCTTTTTCTTTCTTTTCTTTTTCCTTTTTTTTTTTTTTAAAAACTTTGCAGGTTAGTGGTGACAATGCATTAATTAAAAATTGGACTGCCCTTCAGAGAAGGCCATCTGACTCCAAATTTGCTGCTTGAGTGTAGCAGGATTACTAAACCTTAAGAAATGCAAACTTTCTGGTGATGTTCTCTTTTACAAAAGAGCTTGAGGGAGAGTTTGTCTGTGTTCAGAAAATGATTGTGGGAAGAATTTTCATGGGTTTCCTCAAAATAGCAGGTCTGCTTGTTGCATTTCTTTGGACTCTTCCTGAAGGGGTTTAATATTGGTGCACATGTTCCACCCGTGGGTCCAGGTAGAGGATGCCACTGGGTGGTTGTTTTCCCCAAATAATTCTTCTGTTTGTGTCATGCGTGCATCGAAAGAAGGCAGTTCCTGTAGCATCATTAGTGGGAGAATATAGGGGAATGGTTTTAAGCAAGTAATAATAATTTTCCATCGTTTATGTTGAAAAATACATGGGACTGTATGCCTCTTCACTCACAGCATCTTTTGTTGCTATTGTTGCCTGTAAGTTTGCAGTGGTAATTCCTTATCTCACACCAGTTCAGACGATATTTATGATGGTTTTTTTTCTCACGGAAATGCCTCCATTAAAATGTGACTAGCCAAGGTTCTTTCTTACTGCAGTGCCATGCAATGGTTTAGTATAGATAAGGATTTTTTGTGACCTCTGATGAATGCTGCACATAGCTAAATGTTCTGTCTCTCGTGGTGGGCAGTAGCTGAATGCGCAGAGAAGTCATGAGAAATGGAGCAACCATGGAAGTGTTCCTTTCTCTGATAGGTAAAGTGAATTAAAAAAATGTTTGCAAATTTGTCTTTTGTTTAGGAGTAGAGGAAGAGAGAGACTTAAAATATTCTATTTTAATTCTGTTTTAGTCCATTTCAAACAACAAACTTCAAAGATTATTTTGTGTAAACAAAACTCATCTTAACAGAGGTTCTCAGGATACTCTTTTACTTGTAAAGCAGATAATAAAGAAGCCTATATAAACTCAGCAAAAACCATTCAAAGGGAGTTGTAAACTCCAGAAGAGAAGGAAGACCGTGTATGTGAAGGAAAGAAGGCAAAGAAACAGGCGGGGTGCAGTAGCAGGGTACCGAGTAATTCTTGGGAAAAAAAATTTCTTAGAATAGGGGAGTAGGAAACTTTTACTGCTTTGCCGCTCTGTTTTACATTGAAGGACCATAACTGCTAACTAATCCAACTTATAACAATGACATCACTGGTAAACTGAGGGTGCGTGTGTGCTGCTCAGCAGAGAACACACAGAATTGGGAATTTAAAAGCAACAACGAGGAGCAACTGCAATAAAATAAATTCATGGTTTTCTAAAGACTATTGGGGAGAGGGTAACGGGACAGATTGTGAAAAAGGCTCATTAAGTTGAACTAGTCCTGGGCAGAAGTTAATTATAGGTATAGCTTAAGTTGAGTCCAAGTGAATTGCCTCATTAGCTGTGTTGTGGTGGCAAAGAGAACCACTGAAGTACCACATGCTGTGTTAGTGGAAGCTCTCTGAATTCTTGGTGGTTTTCTGCTGGAGTACAGTAAAACATTGCTTTACGAGGCCTGTGTGCAAGTCTGTCTAAAGGGAATATAGGCTCTCAGATTTACCAGAAATGAAGACTTGCCACTGGATAAAACTCCAAAGGAAATACTTTTGTGCTAGAAATGGAGACGGAGATATTTACTCTTTGCAAGAAGTGACTGGAGTCTGTAGACTTAAAGCCTGCTGCTGTGGTCATTCCACAACTGCCAGTGATGGCTGCATGGACTGATGTTTCCCAGTGTCCAGTTCTTCGATGCTTTCTGGGAAACCTTGTAGACACTTCTAAACTATTATTTTCCCCTTTCTTTTTTTTTATGAGGGAAATGTTTTCGTCCAGTTTCCTGTGGGCAAGCAAGAATAAATATGTGAAACTAATTTCCATTTCAGATTAGAAATATCTTGCGTAGATATCTTTCTTACCAACTGAGAAGAGTGAACCTGCAGTGTCCTTTTTGTATCACTATTTGGTTTATTTCACTACTTGATTTGATTTAGGAATGCTTACTTGATTTATGTATCTTATGTCTTCTCACATGTATGATGTATTGAGAGGATCTGGAGCAGCAGCTTCAGGGGTAACTGTGTCTGTTTTCTGATGAACTTCCTTGCACAGTGCTTCGGAGCTATTTGCCGTAGGATGTTGTGGATGTTAAAGCTCATACCGGTACAAAAAAACAAATCATAAAATAAAAATCTATCTCTGATTGCTAAACACTAGGATGGGATATTGCTGAGCCAGAGAGAGCACCCTGGGGAAGCATCAGTTCTTGTTTGCCGGATTGTTTATGTTCTGTGTTCTAATTAGCTGCTCTTGGGGTCAAAATATGATGGTAAGTGGATCTTCAGTTTGACTAGACCAAAAGTGTTCTCATATCAAAAATGAAGACAAATCTGTGCCATTTATGTGCTTTATGCAGCACTTACTGTGCTTCCTTTATAAGAAAGTCTGTGGTGTTTGTTCTTCGTTCTTTGACAGCTATGCCCTGCGCAGGTTCCCTCTTCAGTTGTGATAAACAGAACAGGAAGCTATTTGAGATTAAGTTGTCTTTAGAGAGTAAACATGGTCATTTGCCCAAGTAATGAGGGTTTTTCATTGATAATGCCACCAAGCGCTTTGGGAGAAGGTAGGAGAAAGACTGGCTAAAAGGTAAGCACTCTGTGTGCTTACAAGCTGAAGGACTTAGGTGAGCGTCTCTTCACAAGTGTTAACTTTTTGTTCCCAAACATACTGTGTTACTAGTGTCAGGTGCTTGTTCTACACTGGCAGTGCAGGATGGATGTTGGAATGAAAATGGATTTCCCAAGTGAGCACCTGTAATGTCAGTTACCATCACTTAGTCTTGTTGATATTTGTAGATTGTCATTTGACACACTTTGAAATGACTATTATAGCTGTGATTCTTATCGAAGCTTAAAGATGTGTTTGAATTCTTGCTCACTTATTACCTATTTGCATTAATGACTGTATGTTTGTAGACTAAATATTCATGTTGGTTTGGGGTTTTTTTGTTTTAAATGTAACCTTTCTGTAGAAGTTAGTTAGCTCATGGGATCATCAAGTAATACAGTATGTAGATTTAGTCATTAAAGTAGGAGGCATTACAATGCATTATTAATTTGCTGGTTTCTACTGATAATAAAGCAAGTTAAAAAAAGAAAATGGGAATCTTCTTGAGTGTGTATGGGACCTTTTCATAATACAGATTTGTAGTTGTATGTCTAAACAGCCCTTTGTGTGTAAAATACAAGATGCTGCTGCATTTTCTCATGTTTGAGTATAAAACTGAAGGAAAAAAAAATGCATGCGACTACTTCTAGTGGAAGATGGATTTGGCGTGAAAGTTGGGGATGTGTATGTGTGCACAAGGTGCACCTAGTACATTGGTGGTTATTTCTTTTAAATCCTATTGGGTTTGGGTGGTGATACCTTGCTGGTCTGCTAATTATCTGGATTAGCGGGTTTTTTATTGCACTTGGAATTACTGTACTGATATACCAAAGTCATGCAGTGATCTCATCAGCATTCTGGTTCTTTGTGTTGTAGGCTGCAACTCGTCAGGATATGACATACTGGCTTCAGGAACTTCAACAGAAGAGGTGGGAATATTGTAACAACCTTGATGCAGCAAAAAGGGACAGCCGAACTTCCCCTACACCAAGTGACTTTTCCAAAGGTCTTGTTGCCAAAGACAACCCTGGTAGGTTGAAAATTTAAGTGAAAACAGAATACGTGTTTCTATTCAGTGTCAGTTAATCAGTACAAGGCATAGCACTGGGGTAGAGAAGAGTTGCAGGAAGTTTTTTGGTACACCTTGATAACAAGTAACTCTATGCAAACTTTGCATATGTTGATGACGCTAGAATTATTTAACATAAGTGTAATTTTATGTGTGACTTCATATCTCTTACAAAACCTGTTGATTTCTTTAAAAACAGATTTTTAGAAAGGAAGTAAAATGGAATAGTCCTATGACTAGGTTTCATTAAGTGACAAAGTACAGTTTAGGTTGGATAAGTTGTCTGTTAGTGGTTGCAATATCTTAAAAGCTTATTGTGTTAAGTATCCTGAGATGTAAACTCCAGTTTTCAGTGGGAAGAGGTATATTTTGCATTCTGGATGACTATACTTTGTTCCTGAAAAAGTACGGTGTGGTGGAACTACCTGACTGAGATAAAAATTTCTTGCCTTTTAAAACTAGAAGGCAATTTGCACTGATACTACGTAAGTGAAATTCAGTCTCCATAATACGTTTAGCGAAGCAAAATGTAATTTTAGACTAGTGTCAGAGTTATAAAAATATATCAGTGTATTATACAAAGTTATTCTGCATTTTTGACTACATTGTTCAGGTGCTTCTGAATTGTTTTTATTCCTGAATCATTACAGAAATGGACTCCTTGCTGATTTCTGTTATCCATAAATAAGATGGAGTAAAATCCTGTTCTATGCCAAGTTAGACATGTTAGTAAAGCTCTCTTGGGTTTAAACAGAGTCTTGAGGTCAGACACACTTCATCAACAGATTTTGTGTTTTGTTGCTTTCAATTTGCTCATACTGTAAAACCAGAAATGTGAAGCTGTCTTCTTCCCCGCCCTTCTCTCCCCTCCCCCAGTTCAGATCCCATGCTGCAGTATTGTCCTCTAACCCAGTTTACTGGTTTCATTTGAGAGCAGTCTGCTTGTGGCTGCTTACTCAACCACAGCCGGCTTGAGAGTATGTGTTTTCATAGGGGCTCAGCTTGATGTTTCAGCTACGCCAATCTAACAGCTAGTCCCGACTTAAATAAGTGCCCAGCTCTCCCCTTTCATCTAGCACTGGTGCTAGTCTCACCCTTCCTTATGCTAGTGCAGGGAGTGAAACTAGCAGGAAACATCTTTTTCTTCAGGTTAGTTTTTGGCCAACGTAGCTTCCTGAAGTGGTCTACTGTAGGGACAGTTGAGTGCCAGGATTAGCCCAAGGGAGTTGTCAGGAATGCAAAGTGGGATGGTTTGAGACCACCTTTCTGGCAGCAGTGTGGTTAGCGCTTGTCAAACTGTATGCTGCAAGAACGTATGTATTGGTGTGCAAAGATCTAACAGCTTGCAGGTGTTGGAAAGGGTTACAGGCTTTTTACTGTTTAAAACCTTTGCCTTTCTACCATCAGCCTCTCGTTCTCCGCTTTGTAGTCTCCCTTTTTGTGTTTTGTGGTGTTTGTCTGACCCCGTGCTGAGTTGGTTGAGTTCAAAAGTTAGCCAGAAATGAAGATTGGGTTTTTTCTGCTAGATTAATGAGTGGACTATATTTACTGTGCAATCAGGTGACTTCCAGAGTTGTTGGAAGGGAGGGGCGAAAGGCTAGATACGGGAAGGCAGTGTAAAGGAGTGGGCAGGACTGCCCTCTTTTGGCGGGAGACACTTGGATCAGATCAACTATAATATGTAACTTGGCCCCAAATCTCTGTTCTTTCTTGCTTGTGCTCCTTCCCTCAGAGCTAAGGTACAATGTGAAATTAACCTGCTGTCACTGCAGTCTATGTAGGTTCCGTTTCTTCATTCCTGTTTTGCATCAGATCTAGCAATCGTAATCCAGTCACTTTAGATCACTGATCACCTTTCTTGTAAATTGTTGGGAGTTTTCTGGATCAGCAAGCGGAACCAATTTGTCTGATTTTTTTATTTTTATTTTTTAAATTATTATTGTTATTAAATCCAGTGCAAGGAATGTCAAAATGATATGCATGGGTTGAGTAGACCCATACTTTTCAGGGACAGCCTGCAGTTAAACTGTTAATTTGAAACTGCATCTAGAGTATCTCATTTTTGAGGACAAATCACAATGATGATGTTATTATCAACTGGTAAGTACAGATTTCTTCTGGGGAAAGGATGAAGAACCTTGAATGATTGATGATTGTGTCTTGTTTTTAAACAAGTACTCCAAAAGTTTCCTATAGACTTGAAGGACTCTTTAAGGCTCTGATGCCGTGTTGGTGACTAAGATAAGCGTCTTCTGGTTTTTGTTTTAAAAAGTGAATGTTCATTCGATGATGTGCTTTATACTGGAGCATAGAAATTGATTTGTTTTGCTAGTGTTTGAGTATAGGTGCTGTGAGTAACGTTTGAAATAGGGAGGTAATCTGTCTTCAGTCCAGAAACAAAGTTGCTCACTGTGGTTTGTCCCCTTGTCCTTCTCCCCCAGGTTAGAAATCTGCACTAACTGGAACATAGTAAAGCTAAGGTACTGCTTTATGGATCAGGCTTGACAAGTTTTTAAGAATTTTCAAGGTAGTGAAAAATACTTTAAAATATTTTTCAAAGTGGGCTGTGGGAAAGCTAATGTTACAAAATTATTCTGTAAGATTTGTCATGGAACTGCCTTACTACCATGGAAGTCAAATAAATTATTTATTCTTCATGGGATACAGGATTGTTTTTTTTTCTTGGAATTGATTGAATGTTAATGTAGTTTTTATAATTTCAGTTCTTAGTTATGCTACTCCTCCACTCTTAATTTGCATTAATAAAAAAATGGTATTTATAAGATTGTTGTGTTTTGAAGTAAGTTTAAAAACAAGATGATTTTTTTTCACAGTGATTGCATTAGCAACCTCATTACATTGTTGTGCTGTATCTGCTGTGTTGTCCATACCTCTACCCAACCAGCCGGCTGGTGTAAGCAGGGGATAGGGTACAATGAGCAGCCTCAGGAAGTCAGAGAAGATTGAGCCAGGCTGGTTAGCGTGTATGTTAGAGGACATGCATTTATTAGAAATTCAACTCTTGGGCAATTCATTTACCTGGGCCATAATATAAAGAGATTTTGTAGTCTTGTCAAATGATGCAGGTAGAAGATGAAACAAGCTGTAAGTATGAATGCAGAATGTTAGTAATACAGCCTGGTTTTGGGTGCCTGTAAGTTTTTTGGTGTGGTGTTTTGTTTCTTTTTTGGGGGTGGAGTTATTTTCTGTTGGTTTTTTTTAGTTGAAACCTATTGTATTACCTTTCCCCTTTTTTAGACCGTGAATATGATCAGAAGTTAGTTTTATCTAACTTATCTCTGCTGAATTTTGTTCAGCTCAAACAGCCAAGGTCCAAAAGAATTTGGAATTTAGTTTGGCTGGTAAGGCACTGAAGTTTCTGTCAGCACTGTTCATAAAATAAGTGAAGGTAGTGTAATTTGTATCTATATTTGAAACGAGACATGATATACTTCTGTTTCAGATACGATTTTTCAAGTGTTCGGGAGACTTGTAGTGTCAGCGATCTCTTATATTTGGTGTTCTTCATCACAAAATGTTCTGTCTTTCTACTTCTAATCTTCAATATGGGCTAAATAAAAGTAACCATCTGCTGAGTAATTGGAGGGTACGGCTTGCTTAAAGATAGTCTTGCTGCTAGCGCCAAGTAATTGTCAGAACAAAGGCTGAAAGGCTTACTAATGATAAAACAGGGTATCGTGATTTCTCAGGGTTTTTCCCTTCCTTCAAAGAATCATTTAAGTCAGAAGCCCATCCGGTGTGTTACTTTCTAATATAACTGCTGAATCAAGTCTGAGAATGTTCTCAATATTTTTTAATCGCCTTCAGTACTTTGTGAATGATATGGAGAAGAGTCTGAAAATTACATTTGAGCTTGTTTTTAACTCTCCTGTTCAGAGGGTTTGTAGACGGCCATAAACCGCTTTATGCTTCCCTGTAATGCTTTTGCTATGCATAGTATATTCTATACTTTGCATTTCCTATTCCCTCTGCTTGCTGGAGGAGGGGTGAGGGAGAAAACAAGCTATCCAGGATAATGGAAACACTGGGTTAACATATATACTACAGATTCTACAGTACATATTGGACAGTGTGGTATGTTGGAGACCTGGCTAGCTCTGTTGGATCAGCTTGGATCCTCTGGACTATTTTAGCTCTGGCTCCGGGCTAACACCAGTTCTTGGCTGGTTCCTGTGGAGCCATTCAGAGCCTGCATGAGTTTGCTGGCATGTGTGCGGTGCTGGGCCTGAGCCGCATGTCTGCGTGGCCCTGTGCCCAACCTGTAGATTTGCTGAAGTGCACAAGAGTTTGGCTGGATGAATTTAGGTATAGCTGCATTCAGCTTTACCAGGGCTAATAAATCCTCGCTGGTCCAGTAGGTCTCTGATGTGTCTGCAGTGCCCATGCTAATGTTCTTGGCTCTGGGAACGCCCAGGTGGGATTTGCATGAAGCTGGCTCAAGTCCGGAAAGCTCATTGGCTTGCAGCAGCAGTGTCACTTTTAGGATGAAGCACACCGTGAAAGCTATCTCAGTATTTTTGAGACGCTGTTCCTGACTTAGGAGTTCTGATAGACCTGAGCTTGTTTTACAAGGGGATTTTGTGGATTAATATAATTAATTCACTTTATTTTTTATGCCGTTATAGCTGCTTAAGCTAGATGAATCAATACTGGCTAATTGAGTTTGTAAATCTCTCATGAAATAATGCTTCATGAGCATCACACAAGTCCTGTTATCAGAAGTATGCAGCTGCAGTGAGAGCTCACTGAGGAGAACTTTGTTTTTAAAGTTCATTTGAACAGAATGTTTTATAAAGTTATGTTGCAGTTTAAAATAAACCCTAACTACATTACTGTCAGGCTTAGTAGTATATGACTTTATATAGCCACTACTCTTTCACTTACTGAAAGTTTTGCCTATTTTTTCTTTTTCTCTCTTTTTCTCTCTCTTTTTTTTTAATAGATTTGAGTGTCCTAAGTCAAAATGCTTCAGCAGAGAGAGCTAGAAATATTCTAGCTGTGGAGACTTCTCCTACAGACCTGGTGGGGGAACAAGCAGCTTCTCAACCTGCACCAGTTCAACCAAGTGCCATCAATTTCTCACTTAAACAATGGAGTACCGAAATCAAGTAAGTTGGGGATGTGGGAGAAGGAATTACCACGAGATTGATAGTTGCTGGCAGAGACTACTTCCTACTGAAAGATGGGTGTATGTGGTAGCCAGCGCTTTTTAGAAGAAATGGGGGTGATGGGGTGGATCAGTACATTGGACTGTATCTCTTCAAGAAAATTGTTTCTTTATTATACTTACTTGTTTGAAGGGCATACTGAACATCATTGTGTAGCATTACTGATACCCGAAAGGGAGAATCAAGATCAAGTCCAGTAAAGCACTTCTCGTGATGGCTTTGCTCTCTGAACTCAGGCAGGGAGCTGGGAGTTGTATTCACAGCTAGGACTGCTTTTTATCCTTCACTGTGTAATGGAGCTGCTAATGGCTGTCATTGTAGTCACAGTATTTGGTGCTTGTGGAATATTTTTAGTCATGCAAATCAAAACAATATAAATCATTCTTCTTCATTTTCTTATGGCACAGATTTGAAATCGATGTAGTTTGAATTCCTGAGCAAAAACGTGTCAAACCCCTTCTGAACACAGCAAAACCACATCTTGTCCCCTCACTCTTAATAAGTTTACTCTTTAGCATTAATTGCTTTAAGGAAAGCAGTCCTACTGGTTTTCAGCTCTCCTGTTACGATTTCGTTCTAAATGCTTTTATACTTTGCTCTGCCCACATAGATGGATCTTCTGCTTCTGCTTAAAGGATATTACAGTGCTATTTATTACAGAGCAGTTCACAAAGCAGAGCTGTAGCTTCGGTTAAGTAGACCACATCCCTTTTGAGCTGTGAGTAAAATGTTGTTCAGTTTCATCAGCAGTGCTGAGTTAAACAGATTCCTTTTAAGGCTTTCCTGTTAAGCACAGAGATCTGAGAGGTTACAAAGTGTTGTTGGTTTGAGGGTTTTTTTTGGTTGTGAGTTCTTTTTCTTTTTTGAAGACTTTTTTTTTAAGACTACTGTGTAGACCACCATTTAAGTTCTAGAAAAGGTGGTTTATGGCTGGATTACGAAATATGTAAATCCTGTTACTACGTGTCCTATTTCAACTGATAGTCTTGTATGGTTTCTTGGGCTTGCATAGCCACTTTGCTTTGGTAGAACTCAAATTTGCTCATAATAGAAGGAAAATAACATGAAACAATTTCTGCTAGGTGAATTCGTGTACATTTGAAAAGAGTGTTTCTGGCTTTTTAAGACTTTTTTCTGGATTTTTGGTGTGGTTTTGCTTTTTTTTTTTTTTTTTTCTGAATTGCAGATGATAAGCTTTGGGGAAGTCTAGCTTAGAAGGGCAGTGTCAGGGTAAGCTGCTCAGGGTTGCCTACTTGGTGTGTTTCTTTGTACCTGAGCAGAGCAGCAACAGTGGAGTTGTGGGTTGGGGAGCCCTTTTGGTTGGAAGGAAATGTTTCTGGTGGCAGTGGCCCAGCATATATTGTAGCACGATATTCAAGTGTTGGCCTTTCTCTGTATAGCTGTGATCCTAATACCTTGGAGTTCTTGCAGACCTCTGTAAGAAAATTTCGCACTGTGAAGCTCTTTCAGGCTGAATGCTACTCGCCCCCATTCCACTCTTTCTGGAGATATTCAGCTGCAGTGGTTTATACATTGAAAATGTTCCTGGGAAAATAACATTGATTGTATCTACCAACAGATTATTTATTTTTTTTAATTCTGTGCAGTTTTTTAATATGGAGTGCTCTAGTATCCCCACGTGCTATAAATTTTAAAGCAGGCATTCCCCCCTGCAAGCTGATACCAGTGGGAAATGGTGTCTTTGTCAGGATTGCTAGTTATACTTGAACATCCTCTTCTGAGCTTTTTAAAAGTCATTTTTGCAGAGGATTTACTGAGCTAGCAGCTAAAATCTGAAGTGTGTGTGATGTGGACGGTTGTGCACTACCTCTGGGCATGTATTCTGTCATTGGGATAAGAGTCTGACAACCTTGTCAGAAGCTATTTAGCTGTGTGGTAATATGCTAGAACCTCTGACAAATTTATTTACATTAGCATAGGCCTTGCAGTGACATGTCTTAAAAGCTATGGACTAGCATTACCTCTGCCTGTTTTGAGCTAGCAGGTCATGAGCACTTAAGTTCCTGTATCTGATAAGATAAATTTGCTCCAAGGCTTGAGTCTGTAGCAGTTTTCACAAGAAAGGTGAATTTTCTTCAGCGTAGGTTTGGTTAAGGACAAGTGGATTTTCCTTCTAACAGCTATCCTCAGCTGCTCCAGAGAGGGGTAGGGCATATATAATCTTAATTTGGATTTATTTTGCCTAAGTATTAAAGATCGTTATTACGTGTTTCTACTCCCCATATCTTTTGTTCATTCAATCCTGCAATGAATGATGTCCAATTAATAAGCAAAACTATTCAGTAATGGCGCAAGGGTCCTTCAGGTGACAGCCTTTCTCATTACACAGCGTAGACCATTTGGAATGGAAGTCCTGTGAAAAAGCATTAAGTGGTCATGTAAGTCCTGTATTTTAATACGTGCAATCTCATTTGTCACTTCTTGATTGACAAGTGATCTTCTTTTACGGGGCTGAACAGCATTCTTTGAGTGTGTATCACAAGAAGTTGTATTGGATCTCTGTGTAGCATCAGGAAAAGATTGTTAATGTTTTCGTTAACAGCGAAAGCTGGAAATTTTGGAAAATTAAAAGCTTTACAAAATTCAGTATTGGCTATGATTGTTCATGGGCCTAACAGCAGTGTTTTAAGAAGCTTTTCTATAAGTCAGTTGACTTCTTGTTCCTTGTGAATTTTCAAGCTTTAAAAGGTGATGTTCAGAGAGGCTTTAAATACTGAAGTTGACCAAGAGCAGAACAGTTGTGGAGTTGTATGGTAAGAGATCAGCCACTATTCAGAGAATAGTTGTAGAGATCCCAGGTGACTAAGTAATTTTGGGTGCCCTAGGAAATCTGTCAATCATCACCCAATTTGATCTATTTAATTTGAACAGAAGGTCTGAAGAATGAAATGGGGCTTCTTGCCCCCAACAGAAATTGTGATTCTTTCTGGAAGAAGATTAAATGTATAGTGTAATTCAATCTTTGTCAAGTTTGCAAATTGACTGTTGAAAAAGTTTTATTTATAACCTTTAGGATTATTTTTAAATTGTACTTGATTATTAATCAGTTCAGCAGACAACAGGAATTTTGCACTGCATAATGATTAGCCTAGAGTTCACTTTGATCAGATGTTAAATCTCTTGTGAAGCTGAAAGACTGGGTTGGATCATCAAATGATCTTGAATGGGTAATATGGGTTACTTTCTGCTTAAGGTTTGAAGGGTAAGAAGAGAGAATGTTGCTGACTGAGTGGAAGCATCTTTGTGGGCCTCCATCTTACGCGGACAGTGTAGAAAATGCTGAGATACTAAATATATTTCTGACTTTATACCTAAGATATTAAACTGATTCATATAGATTGATGTAGATCTCTTTCTCTAGTTGAACAAAGATTTTACAATACTGAGCTACGCTAATACTCATGGGCATAAGTGTGGACTTAAACATTTCTAATTGCATGATGGTTGTGGGAGAAGCTGGGTAGGGTAATCTCATCCTGCTCATGAAACGTATTGTTCTTGTATAGAATTATCTGGCTGGAATTCAGAGGTTGCCTCTGCGATGTTCTTGCAGATGATTGGCAACGTTCCACCTTAGGAAAGGAAAACTGCTAAGGAATCTGTCATCAGCGATTGAGCTACAGCAGGTCTCTTGAGTGATCCCAAGTTTGACATTAATCCAGAATAGGAAACTATAACATACGTGCGTTTTGACTGCATGCTGTTCTGTTTAATGCTTGGCAGTTATCCTAAAATTCTAAGCTACAATAACTGATCAATAAAGAGGTGTTGATTCTAAATCTTAATTTTGTTTTGTTTTGATTCCCCACTGCTAAAACAAGAACAGAGGATAAAACTTGCTTTTAAAGCGAAATAATTCTTCTGTTCTTGAAACATAGCACTGTTGATAGCAGGTGCTATTTAGTAGGATATGCTTTATTTTCTTTGAGCTTTTATTTGGTATTGGTTTTGTCTGTGTTTTAGCTTATTTTTCATTTTCAGTGTTTCAACTGCAGTGGTTGTCTTGAAAGCCCCTTTATAAAAAGAATGCAAAACGGATAAATTTTTGTCACTTTTCCTTCTGTCTTTTTCACAGAAATTCAATGTCCTCTTTAAGAAAAGGAAATAACGAAAACCGCAAGAGCATATTTTATACCACTGAAGAGTGGGAATTGCTGGATCCAACCCCAAAAGACTTGGAGGACTCGATGGCCCTGGAAGAAAAGAGGAAACACCTGGCAGAAGGAAGTAAAGGTAGAAGTGGGAGGAAGGAAGGGGACTGTATGTCTTACCTTCTTTAGTATAGTGTACTGTGTTATGTCTATCTTCAGATAAGTGGAAGCTTATCTTTTCTTCACAAACCACATCCAGAGCTCTCTAAATTCTTTAAAAAAAAAAAATTACTTCCTTATGGTATGTTAGGAGTCCTCTGCCATTCAGATACAATAGACTGAGTATGAACCCTTGTTATCCACTGTTTTAGGTCTCCTGAGCATGTTACCATCTCTAGTTTTGTCACTTGAGCTGCAAAGTTACAGGATGAAGGGAAATGTTGAGGCTTCTGATTACTCAGTTGAGTGTCACTCATTGAAGCAGAATTGCCTTTATACTCTACAGTATGTGTGTGCAAGTTATATTGGCTTGCTTCTGAAATGGGGAAAAAAGTAGGGATGTACATGCAGTGATAGCTCATCTATGCATTGTAACCAGTTCTCACATTTGACCAGTGTCTGGAATAACCTTGTGAAGATACTTTTACAGCTCCTTAAGAGCACTTTAGTTGACATCTAAGTGATGTAGTCTGTTAGAAAAGATCCTTCTCTCCAAGAATACTCCTATGCTTATATAAATGGAGGTGAAACCTTGCACTGCATGCCTCTTAAAGAACAGTATGCTGTGATATCAGTGACGTTTTTGCTCTGATCACTTCTGATCTGTTCATTATTTGAAGCAAAGTTTACTTTGCCATAGTTAGGGTACCTTTTATTTTCTGTAATGAATTATAGAGTTCTCTTCGTGGCTTATTTCACAAGTATTAATTTATGAGCTAAATCTTTTATCTGGGAGGGGAAAAGACTTTGAACTACATACTTTTCCCACCAAAGGAAGTGACTTGGAAAATAAGGCCTGTTTAACACTATTGTATTGTGCTGTTTGATTGTTGCATAGAGTCTTAATTTTAATGACCATATTTTTAAAAGGAAATCTGAATGCTTTGAAATGCCTTTTTACTAAGTGAACTGAACTAGAAGAAATTGTTTTATGCAGGACTGACTAGTTCAGCTTTTCCATTTGATTTTGGCCGCATTCCACACAAAACAAGGCGCCCGTTAAAAGACATGATTGGATCAAGCAAAAGCCGGAACAGCAGTGACTCTTCTCCAACTGAGTGGTATTCTGGTAATGGCAACAAACTAGTCTCTGAGCTGCAACTGAAGTATCAAAGCCAGCAAGAAGAGCTGGAGAAGCTAAAGAAAGATCTTTTAAGCCAAAAGGTAATTAAGCCTTCAGGCAAAGTGCATAAAAGCAAGGGGATCTGGCAAGTGATTTTGAGTTTACCCTTTATGGCCATCTTCCTGCATTAAAAGCTGGTTGTTATAAAATAATGGTGCTAAATGAACCTTTGTTTACAAAAAGTCTTGAAACAAGAAGGACCAAATTTTATGTTTGTTGAAGATTAGATCCCTGAACAAAACTTTCATTTACACAGTGTTCATTAACTTGGTGTGCATATCTTTGTATTATCTGAAGCTAGCTTTCTCAGCGTCTGCCAGGATCCTGACAAATAATCACAGTTTCTTTCACCATTAGTACATGTAATTCCTGAAGAACTTCTCCTTTCAAGTCCTTTTTTATTTAGTTTGGTTTTTGCTGCTTTTAATTCTGAAGGAGAGAGTGGGGAAATGGGGACTGATCTCTCTCTCTCTCTCTCTCTCTCTCTCTCTTCCCCTGACCCTTCCCTCCCTCTCCTTTTTTTTTTTTCTTTTTTATTAACTGCATCATCACTAAGTGTTGTAAATGATAGGCCTAACCATAAATCCATGTATGTAGTACTGCCCTCGTATAGTGTTCTTGCTTGTATGCCCTTTTAACTCAGATTTATTAAATACCTTGGTTTTATCTAAAAGAATTTCTCAAAATCAGTGGCTCATTTTACATGTATCTTTATGATTTTCCAAGTCTTTGTGAACTTCCAGATACGTTATTGAACATTCAAGTTCTCAGGAATTCCATAAAACCAGTTCCTATTTCTATCCTTGTATTCTTAGTTAGTGTCAGAGAACTATTTTTAAAAAAAATTTAAAATCCCAGTTTCATTGATAAGTATTGCAAATGCTTCTAGGGTTAAACTTATCTTCTCACAGTTCCACAATGTTAAACCATTAACCAAACATGGGAAACAGCAAAGATAATAATCCAGATTAGTAAGACTTGTAAGTGAGCAGTCTGTTGTTCTTGTTTTCTTAGTGTTTATTGTTGATCTGGAATATCTTCCTGCCTGTGGTTTTTGGTTTTGGTTTTGTTGGTTGGTTGTTTGTGTTTTGTTGTTTGTTGGTTGGTTGGTTGGTTTGTTTGGGGTTGGTTTTTTTTTTTTACAGTTTAGCTTTTGGAAAGCTGCTGGTAGTAGCTAAGGCAAACTCTTCCTTGTACAGTATTTCTTTTCTTTAAAATTTCACTTTGACTTATTTGCATGTAACAGTCTTCAATTCTTGAAGGTCACAGTAGGATCTCAGTCCAGCAAGGAATCAAGTAAGGTTTTACTTTTGGTGTAACAGCCTTAAAAATCAGCTTCTCTTACGCGTGTGTACCCATGATTCCTCAGGCAAAACCCATATGTCTTTCATGGAAGTGAATAAATGTTGTAATTGTTCAGGATCTATGCAATCCTGTGAGCGAAGAGACGTGTCCTTTTTTTATTGTGAGGGCATAGAAGATGAAAATGGTAGAATTGTTAGATGGATGTGTTTTTAAAAAAAAAAAAAAAAAAGTTCTAGGTCAGAGCCTCAGATGCTGTCTTTTTTGCAGAGACCACAGAAACTCTGTTTCTCCCTTGTGGCAAGTCAGTTAATTACTTGGCTGATTCTGTGGCGAGATTTTCTAAACAGTCTTCCAAAGACTTCCATTTCAGCAAAGCAGCATGGATTTTTCTTCTCCTTTTATTTTCTCTGCAACTGTTAGGAAAGAGAGCAATTAGTTATCTTTCCTTTTTCCATTCTGTAATGTCCACCTTGTAATTTTTTGGCTTAAGCCCTCTTCCTATTTATCTGCTTACAGCAGGGCTTCTTACAAGTAAGCCTTTTTTAGTTTCCAAGTAACTGCTGGGCCACAGCTGTCAACTGCTCTTCCCAGACCTGTTGTAGCCTTTGTAGGCAGGATCCTTAGCTCAGTGGATGATATTTAAGCCATCCATATAGGCCAGTCATTGTAAGGTGTTAGCCTGATAGAAATCGTGTTGTGTAAATGTTTCCCTTTTTCCTTAAAACACTACCATGAAGTCTTTCAGAAGTTGATGATTCAGATGCAAAACCCATTCCAAAGCTTTCTTTTGCTTGACATTAGATTTCTAAGTTATAAATCTTAGAAACTTAAAACTTCACTACAATCTTTTTTTTTCTTTTTTTCTTTTTTTTTTTTTTTTTTTATTTTTTGAGACCTTTACTCACTTTTC
>VYXH01000959.1:259404-280263 GCA_013397275.1 Burhinus bistriatus | reverse complement strand
TTTCTTTTTTTCTTTTTTTTTTTTTTTTTTTAATTCTCAGGAACTTGTACGACTTCTGCAGCAAACAGTCCGATCTTCCCAATATGATAAATATTTTGCAAGCCGTCTTTGTGAGGGGGTTCCCAAAGATAAATTAGAGCTGTTACACCAAAAAGATGACCAGATTTTGGGTCTCAACAACCAGCTTGAAAAGTTAAATCTGGAAAAAGATAGTCTCCAGCAGGAATTAAAGAATCTGAAATGTAAAGTTGGAGAACTCAATGAGCGGCTGGGTATGTTGATGGAAACTATTCAAGCTAAAGATGAAGTGATCATGAAACTCTCTCGTCAACTCAGCGAATGTGAGGAGAATACATCCTCTCAAAGTGGAGCAGTAAATTCTTCCATGGCCACCTGTACAAATAAGGAGCTACAGGAACTGGACAGACTAAAAGTAAGAGCAATGTCTCTGTCTTGGTGGATAGGGGAATCTCTGCGCCCTATAAAAACTACTTTCTAGTCTGCTATACTGTTTGAGCAGATCGCTACAGCAGTTCTCCAATATACTCATCAACTGAGGCTTTCTGTGCTTGGAATCTACACTTTGAACTGTTATATGGCAATCTAAACAGGACTTTTATACTTTGAGTTGGTCTGTACATCTATAGTACAGTGTCCCATACTTTCAGTAATTTAATCATTGGTGTTCAGGAGGAGTGATGTGAGAAGTAATCAAAGGAACAGGAAAAAGTAAGGGTAAGAGGAAAATATAAGCATGGAGGAAAACAAACAGAAAACTTGCTGCCTTCCCCCCCCCCCCCAATACACACCAGGACTCANNTTTTTAAATATCAAAAGTGATGAAACAAAGAGCATGTGGAATGGCAAAGGGCTGCTCTGAGGTGAAAAAAGGAGGAGGAGTATAAGAACCTGTTTTACTAATGCTGCTCCAGAATTATCAATGCTTTCCCCACTCCTGTCTAACCTACCTCAGTGAATGTGTCAGAAATTCTTAATGGAGTTACTTTGCTCTGAACGTGCTTTCTTGCCTTTGGATAAATGTTGTGTTCTGAATTGATTAACATTCCAAGGGATTTGGAATACAAGTCATTTTAAATATGTATAAGTGTTGATAATTTTCTTTCCTAAATGTGTGCCTGGGAAGTTTTAGAAAATAAAACTGAAACTAGAAGTCTTGGCAGAATGCAGACCAAAGCTTGTCAATGCTGTGGCGTGTGGGAGTATTGTAATTGTTGGGAGGGTACCAACGTTCCCTCATCACACAACCTCAGGTTTCAGAGGTAATATTTGCAGCCTGGAGCTGAGTGGATTAGGCAAGGAAGGTTATTGCTAAGGTTTTATATTTTTGTACGCAAGCAGACGTCAAACTTGTACTTTAGATGAGGACTGGTGAGGGTAACCGAAACCCAAGGGGCATCTGCCCCACTTCTTGCATTGCATGCTATGTGCTTCTGGCTGATGCGCAGCACCATGACCTTTCCGGTGTGTTCAGCACGCACGTTTCTGTTCTCCTCCCCGGTACCCAGCCTTGCAGGGCTGGGCCTGCCTCATGACAGCACGCAGCAACCAGCTGCCTTCTACCCAGAGTGTAGCACTGGAAAGGATGCAAGTGAGGCACAGCACTACCCTGTACACCTCTGTGCTTGTACTTGGCATGTGCGTTGGGCTTACATGAAGACTAAAACTAATATTTGATTTGATACTGATATTTTTAATGATAAGTGTACTTTCTCTGGTAGGCATTTGCTGTTTGCAGATACTTTTATTAAAAATCCAGTTTGCTTTTTTTTTTTTTATCAACAGGACAATCTTCAGGGTTATAAGACCCAGAATAAGTTTTTAAATAAGGAGATTTTGGAACTTTCTGCTCTACGAAGAAATGCAGAAGCAAGAGAGAGAGAATGGCAGGCAAAGGTCAGAATAACATAACGTGTTCTCATTTTCACAATGTCTAGAGCAGTTTTCAGAACTTCAGTTGTAAATCTACTCAGTGAACGTAACTGTGGAATGGAAATGGAACAACTTACATGTATTAAATGTGATAGCTTAAAAAACAAAACATCCCCCCCGCCCCCCACCTAGTTCTTACAGACTGATCTTTCTGAATGGATTCTTGAAAGAAGTAATTGACTTTAAAATCATGTTAACCAGTGGAACTTTTTCATAACTTATGAATGCAGGCATGGATATTTCTGAAAATATTGTTTCCTCAGAATTAAGGCTGTAGTAATTTTCTTGAAGTAGGCAGAAGGTAAGATGTGTAAGGATTTGGTACATCACTGAGTAGAGCTTTCACCTTCTGAGCACAAAAGGGTGGCTACAGTATGGTGAATGTAACTGTGGAAATGAGTTCCTGTATAAATGAATTTGAGTGTAGAGAAGTGCGATAGGACAAGAGGCAATGGTCTTAAACTTAAAAGAGGGTAGATTTAGACTAGATATAAGGAAGAAATTTTTTAAAATGAGGGTGGTGAAACACTGGAACAGGCTGCCCAGAGGGGTGGCAGATGCCCCATCCCTGGAAACATTCAAGGTCAAGTTGGACGGGGCTCTGAGCAACCTGATCTAGTTGAAGATGTCCCTGCTCAGGGGAAGATGGAGTAGAAGACCTTTAAAGGTCCCTTCCAACCCAAACTATTCTGTGATTCTAAGTTGTGGGTAAATAACGAAGACTTCCATTGCTTGGGGCTAGGAAAATATGCACTTATATGTAGCTAAGGCAAGATACCTGTAGATTTGCTTTTGGTTTTTTGGAAACCATGCATACAGTGGCCAGGTCTAAATGCTGTATTTTTGGCACAGAGGTGCATGTTTACAATTCCTACATGCTATTACCCAACTCGTATCTTTAAAATTCCATTTAAGTTCTTTTTGCTCAGACATGCATAGGCGAAAACTGTTACTTTAAAAGCACAAAATGGTCGAGTTGTCCTTCATACAATGTAATGATAATTAAAGCTTGCTCAGATTTTCTGCATGTAAAAATACACGTGGTAGAAAGAATCTGGTCTACTATTCTGCCTTAAAAAACTTTCTGTAAAAAGCCACAAGTATCTAAGGTTTCTGTCCCAAGTACTTTATATACAAAATTTTACGGCAGTGTAATAAAATGCATATATAATTTTTATTTTTCACACATAAGGCTTGCTTGATGTTTTCTGGTGCTACAAAAATGGGAAAGGAAAGCTGACTGTTCTTGACTTACAGGTTTCTAAGCAACATAAACAACAGAGTAATATTGAACCAGATTTTAAAACAAGTTAGTACAAAGTAAGTTTCTGAAGACTTATAGTATTATATATTGTTTCCTGCAGTATACTAGCTTGGAAGCCAAACTCTGTCAGATAGAAAGTAAATACTTGATCTTGCTTCAAGAAATGAAAACTCCTGTTTGTTCTGAGGAGCAGAGTCCTGCTCGTGAGGTCATCACACAGTTACTGGAAGATGCTTTGAAAGCAGAAACTAGTGAACAACCAGAACAAGCATTTTTCAAACCGCACCTCGTCAGGTAATTTGGTCCCATTAAAATAAATGTATGTGTATCTTGGTCAATGGGCTCGGTTCTAACACTGGAAAATAGACAGTGGGGATATATTAAACGGACAGTGAGGAAAGGCTGAGGGACTTGGCTCTTTTTAGTCTGGAGAAGAGAAGGGTTAGGGGGGATCTCATCAATGCTTATAAATATTTAAAGGGAGGGTGCCAGGAGGATGGCACCAGTCTTTTTGCAGTGGTGCCCAGTGATAGGACAAGAGGTAATGGGCACAAACTTGAACATAGGAAATTCTATCTGAACATGAGGAGGAACTTCTTTACTTTGAGGGTGGCAGAGCACTGGAACAGGCTGCCCAGGGAGGTGGTGGAGTCTCCAACTCTGGAGACATTCCAAACCCGTCTGGACGCCATCCTCTGCAACCTGCTCTAGGTGAACCTGCTCTGGCAGGGAGGTTGGACTAGATGATCTGCAGAGGTCCCTTCCAACCCTGGTGATTGTGTAATTTGGAGAATTTGGGGGTTTTAATGTATTTCCCTTCATAAAGAATAGTATCATCATGAAAACCTTTTGGCTATATAAATACATTTATTGTTTTATTTGAGATACAGTATAAAACAGACTTAGTGTTGCCATATAGCTGCTGAAGATGAGCTACTGAAGACATAGGTTTGTTGGAACTTGACCATGTTCTTAAATAAATTGCTTAATCTGTGTAGTAATATATATTGGAATATGGGCACAGTCTTTTGTGTATGGGATTATAAAAATGATTCTTAAATAAAGGATATACTTTAGAAAAATATTTAAATATAATTGTTAAAACTTGAAAACTATGGGGAGTGGCTTGAGGGATATTTGAAGGAACTTTAGGATGGGAACTTAAGAGTTTCAGGGCTACTGAACACATTTTTAAAAGCCTTTCCCCCCCTCCCCCCTCCATTTCAGTGAATATGATATATATGGTTTTCAGACAGTCCCAGAGGATGATGATGAGGAGAAACTAGTAGCAAAATCACGAGCTTTGGACCTGAGATCGCTTTCTCTCAGTGAGAATCGAGAGATCTCCACAGGAGTAAAATGGGAAAACTATCTTGCAAGCACAATGAATAGAGAGATGATGCGCTGTGTCGAACTAAAGAATCTTATTCGATCTGGAATTCCACATGAACATCGTTCCAAGATGTGGAAATGGTGTGTCAATCTCCATGTTAAAAAATTCAAGGACAGCACTGTTCCTGGGTACTTTCAAACCTTGCTTCAAAATGCTCTGGAAAAACAAAATCCTGCATCTAAACAAATTGAGTTGGATCTCCTGAGAACTTTGCCAAACAACAAACATTATTCCTCTCCAACATCCGAAGGGATCCAGAAGCTGCGAAATGTGCTGCTGGCATTTTCATGGAGAAATCCTGATATAGGATATTGCCAAGGGCTTAACAGGTAAGATTTTGCAAATCTTGAGTTATAACTATGCAGTGAAACATTTAATGAGCATTTCAAATCACATATACAGCAACACGCTTTTGGACAGCAATTTGCCTTATGGGTTTTATGTTCATAATTTATTATATTTTAATAAACAAATAACTATCACTTCTTAAAACAATAAAAAATCAGGAGACTTAGGTCATGACATTTGTAAGATCAGCTTGGCAAAAGAACTGGAATTAACTCACATAAGAAATGGGCTACTTAAACGTAGCTTTACATTTTCTTCACGGCAATTTTAGGGGATCTTTTTGCTTTTGTGTGCAAGAATTTTTTTAGGTTTTTTTCTCTCTCTAAACAAGCAGAAATAAATGCTTGAAAGCTTTTTGTACTGTTAAGGCCACAAATTTCAGCATTTCCCTCAGGATGTCTTCAGTTAGAACTGCAGTAATAAATTTAAGGATGATTCTCATGTTACAAGGCTAAGAAAAATCTGGAGTCATTGCAATTGGTGTTTGCCGAAATAGTTTTGGTACTTTGAGATCTGTAGTAAAGGAAGGTGTTATTTGAAGCAGGTATGTTAGTCTGACACCCCACCTCATTCCCATGATATAATACTATAGATGTCAATTTGTGCACTAGTTTATGTACTAGAATAGGCTAAAAGACTTTTGATCTGGAGCAGTTTTGTCACTTGCAACTGCACTGAAGTAGTAGTAGAATAGAGGTGGTGAATAATGTAGTAGAGGTAGTGAGGTGGTGGTGGTAGCAGTAGTAGAGGTAGTGATTAATGTAGTAATAAGAAGTAAAAAGAACTCCTTTTCTGAGTATTCACTAGTGGTTACGTTCTGTAGGTAAATCATACATTTTTAGTATTAATATTGTCACTGGCATGTCACAAGACGTGTCTGAAGAACACAGCTGTTGCGATCTTGGAGCAACATGTCTCTGGTGCCTAGAAGGTGTTAGAAATGCTTTTGCTAAATTGGAACTTTCTGTGCAGCATTATTTTCTCCTGGGACATGTTTGGTTTTATTTTTGTAAATAATAAAAATGTAAATAATTCTGTATTTGGGTATACTTGCAGAAGTTAAAAGCAAATTAAATATTTATTCTTTGCTTTAGTCCTCTTAAGCTTTTAAAGTGTGATCATCTTATTAAGGTGTGTAACATCAGAAGCAGGTCATGTTGTTACAGCTCCTCTTGCATACAGAAATAAAACAAGTTTACTTGGAGAAATATATTGGAAGTAGCGTTTCATATTCAAACAAGTATCAGCAACATGAAGTTATTATCTGATTTAATTTTTTTTTCCTTCATAGTACTCATTGGAAACAGGAAAAGCAGGAATGCTGCAGTTTTCTTTTTTTTTTTTTTCTCTACTTTAAGAAATTCTTAGAACAAGTTTAGTTCTTTGAAAAATTTTAGGGCTTTTTCTTTTCCTTAAAAGGCAATATTAGATAAAGACAAAAGTGTTGCTTCCATTTATCTTAATGGGTATAAAGTAAACTTGCTAGAAAGGATTTTTCTAAATTTAGAACGGTTTTGTGTGAAATGCAAGAACTATCTGTTCTTTCTCCTCTTCAATAAGAAAAGACGAAAGTCTGGGAATCAGGGTAGTATATTTAGGAGTTGGAAGCTTCTAATTTTTTTGCCTTAGTTCCTGGAAAAATGACTTCTAGCAAATCACTGTTTCTTATTTAACTGCATAAAAATACTTGGTGTGGCTGAGAAGACATCTCATTACTTTATCCTAAACTTCATTAACAGCTTTGCTGTTCAGTGCTGTCCTGTTAATACATATATCTCTGCTGAACAGAAACAAAAGCTTTATTGTAATTGTCCTTTGTGTATTTTGTGATACTATAATAATCTTTTTCTCCAAATAAACCCTATTTTCAGATTGGTAGCAATTGCACTTCTGTACTTGGAACAGGAAGATGCTTTTTGGTGTCTAGTAACAATAGTGGAAGTTTTCATGCCTCGTGACTATTACACTAAGACACTGCTAGGATCTCAGGTATGTGCTTTGCCAAAATAAAGCTTGGTCTTGTAAACTGCAGCCAGTCAAAAACTTTCCTCTAAAACTCTCTGACAGGCCTTTCTGGGGGATGTGTTGAGTTGACAGAGGTGAGGTCCAGGCACCAGGGCCCTTGTTTGGACAAGGACTGAGTATAATGCTGAAATAACCTGCTTGGAGCTCCAGTCTCTAACCCCTCTTCTGATTATTAGCTTCACAACACTGACTGAACTGATTTATCAATTCTTTTGTCAAAATTGGGGGGGTGGGGTGTGTGTGTGGGGGTTATGGGCTCTCTGGGAGAGTGGGGGTGAGAATGCGTTTTGCAGTACTGCAAGCACTATACGCTGTAGCACTCCTCTGCTTCCAGGTGATGCTCTGGTACGTGCTGCCTCCTCCCTCCAAGTCTTTTCCCATCTTATTCTCTGCTCCAGTGCTGCTGCACCAGTGCAGCGCTAATGATCTGTAGTAGGAACACAACCTCTGCATGTGAGGAGCCCTGGGAGAGACTGGAGGTGAACTGAGAAGCAAAAGGTTGTGTCAGGAAGGGTAGTGTGGATTGGGGTGGCCACGTATGTTTTGGTGGATCTAGCTTAGAAGTGTTAACTAGACAGTCCTGGGTTCACTGGTTAGCTCTTGAAAAACCTGCGCTTACAGATTGGCACCAGCCCTACTTTGAACCATATGTATGTTGGAAAGCATAGGAGCAATAATGTCATATTTGTCATCTCTTTAGGTTGATCAGCGAGTATTCAAAGATTTAATGAGTGAGAAGCTTCCGCGACTGCATGCTCATTTTGAACAATACAAAGTTGACTATACTCTTATAACTTTCAACTGGTTTCTCGTGGTATTTGTGGACAGTGTGGTTAGCGACATCCTTTTTAAAATCTGGGACTCCTTCCTGTATGAAGGACCGAAGGTGAACTGAATGAGCTAAGTTTTTTTCATTTGTTACCTGGTAGCAAAATACTGTGGTGTTATTGAGTGCAGTGTGGAGGAAGGTTGTTTCACAAGAATCCTGTCAGTTAAAATCACTAGTAGGAAAAAAAGGGAGGAAATCTGCATAAATAGCCAGTCAAAACATTTTCCATTTTATCTATGTTCTGCAAGTCAAAAGCTTGAGTTACCTAGAATTCTAACTGCTAAGTATTTTCCTTTCACCAGCCACCAATATTTTTTTTTTAACCTTTGAAAAATAAAGTTATAGGCAGTGCTGTTTACTCCTACATGCAGCTGTCAATCAATTTTAAGTAATTATATCAAAATGAGAGCTACTCATGTAAAGAAGAAAGCTTGAGTGAAGGAGGCAGAGGTTAGAAGTATTGGAAAGATGTAAAAATTAGTTGTCACTAAGTGCTACTGTTTAGCTTGTCTCTGCAGCAACTATTTGTTTTATTTCTGCAGACATTAAAGTACAACTGACAAACAATGACTATCTGGGCTCCTATCTCATAAATTAAGGGGTGGGGGTGAAAGAATTTTCATGTGTTTCATACTTATGAAATTGCAGTGAAGTAAAATTGGTGCAGACAAAAAAAATCATTGGATTCAAACACAGTAACACTAAAGCAGATGTAGGAAATTGGAGAGAATAGGAGACTTATAAAATAAGTAGATAAAAACTGTGTGTTAGCTAGATTTCTTGTTGGCCTCATCTGAGTATTCTAACATGCAGTGGTATTTTGGTTGTGTATTCATTCAAATCAGTTTTAAGCATCATGGTATTTTGTGAAGGCAGCCAAGTACACACTAACGAAGTTCAGAACTTACTGAAGCCTTTTCAGAATGAAGGGAAATAATGCTTCTTCCAGCTCATGCGAAAGTTGATTGACAAACTGGTATCAGAAGTTCCTTCAGCATCAGTCCCCCAACGTGTTGGCGAAATTCAAGGCATTGGGAAACAACCTGTTTAAAAACTTCATTTTAGCTCTGAAGTAACTTAATAAATGCATTCAACAGGCCCAGCAGGCTTTGTTCTACAACTGAATTAGGAACTCAAAACAAAGAATTTATATTCTGTAAACCCAATATTGTATTCTGGATAGAACTGCAGAACAGCTTGTCTTGGTTACAGGCCACAACAGAAGGTTTTGGCAGCTTTTGGAAATGGGGGATGAGGCAGGGAGTGGCAGGGAAGAGAGATAGAAGGAGGTGTGATGAGAGCTCAAATGAAGCCTCTGGGAAGAGTAATACTTTTCCTTTGAGTTTATAATAGATAATGAGAATCAGTGCATTCTGTTCTTATAAAGAACCAACATTGTATGTATTTTTTTTTTAGGTAATATTCCGATTTGCCCTGGCACTTTTTAAATACAAAGAAGAGGAAATCTTAAAACTGCAAGATTCGATGTCCATTTTCAAGTACCTTCGATATTTCACACGCACTATACTTGATGCCAGGTGGGTAACTCAAACTTGCGTAGAGTTGAAAGACTTGTAGTGGAGCATGGAAGAAGGCTGTCATGGTTTTTTTATTTTGTTTTTGTCTAGATCTTAATTTAGATATAAAGCAACTAGAGATGAAACTAACTACTAAGATTTCTCTTGAGTAGTTTTATCTAGCAGAGACAAAAGCACAAGTGATATATGTGTAATTGTAAATTTTTAGGTATGAATGAGATCACTTTGCCAGGTTGGTCTTGTTTAGCAGCTGTATCGTGGTAGCAACACTTATAGGTGAAGTTTCACCCTGCACTGCAGATTCAACTTACATTGTAAAATTTTTTACGATAAATACAAACACATCCTGGCTCAAGCATTAAAAACATGAGCTAAGACCCACTAGGTTTAGATCTCTTATGCATCATTAATGCATAGGCCAATGCCACATAACTCCAGCTGATTTTAAGATACACTTTGAAGCAGAGATTAAATACAAATTAGATGCTAATCTGTTCTCAGTCCTTGCATAGGAATTGCAGTTTGTAAATTAGGGTCTAATGTTTTTAGGTTCCTAGTTTCAAGACTAGGTAGACCAGCAGATTAATCTTTTAAAAAAAAAAAAAAAAAAAGGTTATATTGGGATTGGTTTAATGTCTGGAAATGTTTTGCACAGATACTGAAACTCACTGATTTTGAATTTAGTACAAAATCATATACTACAATCTGAGGTGTTTGTTTTTACCATAATAAATTCCATATGAATTTAGGCTTATACTTTGGCTTCTACTGCACGAGCTATTTATTATTTTTACTCCCTCTGTTTCAGTTTTGACTGGGGAGAAGTTAAAACTGAATAATCTTACTCTATGCTTAAAAAGGATTGCTGGGACTGATACAGGGAGAATGCTCTGCAACTGATTTAAATGGTAAAAGTCTTGATAACAGATGTTGCTTCCTCTGCTGAAATCTCTCCAAAAACTCTTGAGGGGGAGTTGCATGGTGCTTTGTGTTTTAGCATTCCCCCCTTTGATTTGAAAAATGCTGGACAGTTGTACTCAGCTGTTTGTTACCAAAATAAATGCTGACTCTGATTCCAAATCTGGAAGTGACAAGGGTGCACATAGTTTGAACAGAAAGCAAGAAATAAAACAAACTTTTGAATAATTTATAATTGATAAATAGGCTATTTTTATAGCTTATAATCAAATGTGTAATATGTAGTACCAGTAGTACCACAGCAGTATCGCCAGAAACTAAAGATTGCAAAAGAAAGGGGGGGAGGGGAGGATTAACTCTTTTTGCCCTTACCTAATTTGAACAAAGTTTTGATATGTAGCAGAGCTGCAGATTTGGCTTTTTCTTCCTCTTCCAATTATGTAATGGAAATGATGTCTTGGCTCTCCTGTCTGAAGTTTCTGATGCTGAAATAACCTATTTTAAGGATTTCTAATATTGCTGGAAGAGATCTCATTTTGATGTTAACAAAATGAGTTAATCGGTATGTTTGGCAGATGGTGAGGTGAGTTCAGGTGAGGACAGAATTCAGTGCATCAAAGATATTTACAAATATATCCTGTGCTATTCTGTAAATTTCTGTTTTCTTAGGATTTTAAGAGTCGGAGTTGAAAGTAGTGGTGTAGTGCCACCTAGGGGATATAAATTTTGCCTGTGAGAGCTGATAGGGCATGATTCAAACCATCTGGTTTCTTATTCTACCATTTTTGTACAAGTTTTACAGCGTCAAAATTTAAAAATTACAAAAGGATGTAGAATGATGTCTTTTCTGATATGGACAAAAAGTCATCTTATGTAGAGGAAAAATTCAGAAAGATTGTTTTTATAGAACTCATGGACACCCTGAATGGGTTAGAAAATTATTTTCCACAGATTTTCTAAGTTTAAGCTCTCTAGTGGAGAGAAGTTTCTACAGACATGTGATTAATTATACTCTAGGTTATAGCATGTCTTAGTTAGGTTCTTCTACAGATGAAAGCTGTGTTCCATAGCAGGTTGTGCACAGGTAGAGAAGCTGTTGGAATACGTTCTGTTGATAAATAGCAGAAAATCATTCTTGTTCACTCCAGATTACAAACCTAGGGAGAGCTTAGCCTTAAATAAACTTTCAAAATAAATTTTCTTAATATTTGGGTTCATCTGATAATTAAACTAGAATAAATTAAATTCCAGTTCCCCTTCTTCACTTAGTAAATAATGAGAATTTTTTTTAGGTATAGATCAACAGTAATGATGTAGTTAATTCTGTCTTTGGACTGTTTAGGCAGATCAGTTATTAGTTTTACTGTGACTGAATGATAGTATGATGCAGCATGACTCTGGAAGGGTAATGGATACTCTTGCGGTGCTTTGCTATGTGATCTGACGAACTTGAGTTGACACTAGCTCAGAGATCTCTGTGCTCCAGCCAGCAGAATCCCTGAGCTTTCTCACCGTATCACAAAGTTTAGCTTATACATGTTTTGTATTGTCCTTCTCTGTATTTGTATTATCCCGGGCTTTATCTGGTCTATTATACCACTTTATTAGCTTGGATGACTTGAGAGCTGACTGTCCTGGGATTGGATGAGCTTCAGTGAGTTACACGAAGGAAGTTATCCAACGTATAATCGGGGAACTGGAAGTACCAATATTCAGTCTAGCCAATGAAGCTCTGATTAGCCAAGCTTACATCTTCTGTTTGGTGGTGTCAAGGCTGTAATTGCTATAGCATTATTTAGAGTTTGCAGGTGGCTTTGCGAATTGTTGAGCACCTGGTAACCCTTTATCACCTGAAATAAGTTTGAAACTGAGTGCTTTATAGAACTTTCTTGCAAT
Organism: Burhinus bistriatus; assembly: GCA_013397275.1. Lineage (NCBI taxonomy): Eukaryota > Metazoa > Chordata > Aves > Charadriiformes > Burhinidae > Burhinus > Burhinus bistriatus. The sequence goes on along the minus strand of VYXH01000959.1, from coordinate 268,102 downwards.
ACTGATAATATCTGAGACCTGTCAGGTATGTGAATGAGACCAGAGATAGCAGCCGTATACTAAATATTGATATGGATGAAGTTCAAAATTGATTTAAAAAAACCCCACCAAATATGAATTATTGTCTTCTAACGTTGTGTAATCTTACAGGAAACTGACTGGTATTGCTTTTGGGGACCTGAATCCTTTTCCATTACGTCAGATCAGGAACCGGAGGACCTATCACCTGGAGAAAGTGCGTCTTGAACTAACTGAACTAGAAGCCATTCGTGAAGATTTCCTGCGTGAACGAGAGACGTGTGTAGAAAAAAGAGATCTTATTAGTGATGATGAGGAAGATAGTTGAAACTACACAACATAAACTTTTCTTTGGGATTGTGACCAAAGTGAGTTAACCTCCAAAACACTTTATTAATCCTGTCAAACAGAATGTAAACTAGTTGCTTTTGGAAATATGCAGGACAGATTTCCAAACCCCAGCACTTTCAGAAATACTGCTTTGTATGGAGGCCAAACACTTCTGTTTACATTTATGTTTGTGGAATTGTATGTAGAGCACTTAATATCTGTCTCACTTTAGTCAAACAGCTGAATTACCAGTTGTTTTCCCGCAGTGCACTGTTAGTGCCTATATGTGAAACAGCAGTAAGAAAAGTCCACGCTCTGTTTACTACATTCATTGCCATTCTGCGTTTTTTGACGTAATCATGTTTTTTGTAGCACAGGTTCAATGTGGGAGGACATAATATTTTTTGGTTTCCGGTTGGTTCAATAAATGGCTTTCATCACATTGTCCTTGAATAAACTAGCCATTCTTGAGGTCACAAACTAGAAAAGAATGGAATGAATCACAGGAAGAACTTTTACACTCCTTTGTCTTTTGCTGAAGTGACATGAAAGGAATCACCAAACAGAACACTTGAATATATGTACTTAAAGTAAAGGTAAAATAAGTACCTATTTGTCATTGAATGTTCAGTGTATACTGAAACAGTAATATCAAACATCATTTATGCTTTTCTGGGCAGCTGTGTTGATAAAGTGTCTCATTAATGCAAAGGGGTTTATAGATCAAATGCTGTTTAGTCAACTTTATTTCTATTCACTTTTTTGATTGCAATGTCTCAAAAAAGCCACAACCAAAACCATCTATTATGGAAGAAGAATGGAAGCTTGCCATGGGAGTACCATGTTTTAGTACCTAACTAGTTGTGTATCTATTGAAGGCTTTCTTTTTTTATTATTATTATAATGTTTCTTCCTATTTAGGGCTTAAAATAAGATGAAGTCTTGATCTTTAAGAAGAAACATACCATTCTTTTTGCATGAATGTGTTAACTGTTGTACAGTAGAGGTAGCGATAGGATTCCTAAACCAAATATTTATCAATCGATCAAAGGAGCCTAAAGGTCACAGCATGCACACAGAAATTCAAGATCCTTTTCCAGCAGAAAAATGCAATATTCTCTTGATGTGCTCAGCTTTGCTGCGAGTGTTGCGTGCGCATCCTACAAGACAGCTGTAAGGAAACATGTGGGGTGTTCAGCTGTAGTGTTTCTGGCTATGGAAGTGTGACAGGAGGCCATTCTTTCTCATTTGATGACTAGCAATACTCTTAAACAGTTCTGAGGACGAGGAAGGTTTCCTTCTTGCTGGCTATTCTCTGGACGTTTGCAATGTTCATTTTTGAGCTGTTGGATCTTCAGAATGTTCAATTGACTTAAGTGTTGTGTCTGGATGCATCATGATAAAACTACCATTCAAATACTAGGCAGCAAATCGCTCAGCTCTGGGGAAGTGGTTAATTGGCAAAAAAAAATGGTGGTCGGGAACGGTCAAGTGCATCAAGCTTCTATTTTGTGTGTTTTCTTTTGGTTTTTCTGAGAACAAGTAGGACTTCTTTACCGGGTATACTTGTAATTGTTTTGGAATACTTAAGTGTGTACAGGGAGAAATCCTGCTTCTGTTTCANTTTTTTTTTTTTTTTTAGAATGTATTTGTAGCCTTCTCTAAATCAGCATATTATCAGTCAATTTATCTGGAAGGGAAATATTTAATCAGTGCTGAATGTTGTAACTGACAGGACTAGTTTTGATAGAAAATGTATACTTCTTGTATGACATACAATTTTTAATTAGCCAAGAAATCCTTGCCAATGAGGGACATGTGGTATGATCATCATGGTTTGTATGTCATTCGTCTTCTAAAATGTCCCCTACCTTGTCTATTGTAAACAGTAATTTGGGGTTTTTTTATTCCCTAGTTACTCTTGGTTGTGTACTTGAGTTTATTAGGCAGGTTTTTCATATTATTGCATGTACTGTATTCTTTTTTTACTTCCAATCAGTGTTTTGAGTAAAAAAATGGGACCAGGTTTTCTAATTTTCTGGTTGTGCTGTCTTGGTTTAGAAGGAGCTGGTCTCTAAATCAGTCTGTAATGTCAGCTTTTTTGGCTTTTTGTTTTAATCTTGTTTTCAAGTGTTAAATGAAATCTTTCTAAGCCGAAGATCTTCCTTCCAGTGACAACAGGTGAAATGTTAAGGTGAAGAATTTAGAAGTACCTACCTACTCTATTCCTACAAGTCTATTATTCTTGTGTTTTGAGTCTTCACTATGAATTAGTCCTGTCACTTCAGGAGATGTTTTCAGTCTGATTTCATTGAATTCTGGTTGTGAAGATAAAACTAACTTTAGGGCAACTGTTCAGGAAGTTCTCTAGCTGACAAAACATGACCTGCAATGTTACAGGACCATTTCTTTTTTACAGTTTTGCTGATGGTTAAATTTGTCTGTGTGTGTTGCTGTGTTTCATTATGTAAATTGTTACCTAATTGTATGGTAAAACTAAGTAGCTCTGTTTCTTATGCCACTATATGAATCTAATGCATGAATGTTAGGAAACTTATGGAAATCATGTTGTCTCTGGGTATTTTGTTAGCTTGCAAATATGAAATGAGTTGATGCTGTTATACTAAAGTTCCCAGCAAGCTGTTGGCTTCATTTTGTTAAGCATTGTTACTGATGTCTTAGTGAAAAGGTCAAAAAATTGCAGAGGCATCTAACTTCTGACCACTAGAAATCTACATAGAACAAAAACGAGATGCATGTAGCAGGAAGCAACGTCAGGGGAAGCTTGCCATGCTGCTGCAAACGTCTTTGGGTGACTATTAGTTTTCTAGTGGTGCTTAAACTGGTAACTTTGAAGAGTAGTACCTAGTTAGGGACATGCAAGATACACAGGCAGTATTAAACCCAATGAAACCAAGCAAAAATACAGTGGCCTGCAAAAGCTGAACTGCATTGGTACTGAGTGTTTGTATTTAGGGGTAAACTTCTGAAACAGTGCATGAGGACTTAACATTCATGCCAGCCACTTAGCAGGAAATTAACCTGTTAATGCAAATGAAGACCACTTTTTTAACTTCAAGGTCATGCACATATGTGCAAAGAGTTCCTTATGCATGGTGCCCAGTGTGTGTGATGTAAAACAAACCACTGAGTTGCATCTTGCAGAATATTCCTTCATCTTCATACACATATGCATGGCTTTCCAGTGAAATTTCTGGTTACCTGTTTAAAACATTCTATTATCTTCTGTTAAATAGGCAAAAAATTGGTGCACTACACCTATAGCTATGAAAACTGCACAGTATTTCAGCTTTACCTGTACACGTGTACAGGTAGTGTTATCATCCAGTGTTATCAGATTGTTTCGTGTTTTTTTTGTTTTTTTTTAACCAGCTATGTAATCAATAAAAAGGATTTTTTGTTGCCCTTTAGGTGTGTTCTGTGAGAGATTCTCCCCTTCCCCTCAGTCTTTGTAAACATGGTAAGATATTTCAGCAGAAAGGGAAAGATACCTTTTTTTTTCTCCTTTAAGACATCAGGAATGAGTGAATGGTCTTAAATTTGTCAGTTGTATGTTCAGTCATGCTTAACTGAGAAATGGAAAATTAATCATTTCATGAAATTGCGTAGCTGTTTAAGTGAATGTTTCCTTAAGTGCCATGTTAAAAATCAGCAATATGCGGTACAAGAAATTTGAATCACAAAACATAAATGATGTTATTTTCATAAGGATGGATGTAAAGAACAAATAAATTGTTTATTACTTTAAGGCTTGCTCTGGTTCTTGGGTTTTTTTCATAACAGATGGAAATAACTGCAGGTGCCATCAGAACAAACCAGGAGTAAAGCTGGTGTTTTTGTCTGATAATGTGATTTGAGAGAGTCTCTACAGAGGAACATATATGCAAATTTGTCTTTGAAGCATGAAGAGTGAACCTTAGACATGTTGCGTGCAGGTGATGCTGACTGGGTAAACTCGTGATTGGTGTCCTTAGTTTCTTGGGAGAGGAGGGAAGGGGAGATTAAATTTGCACGAGTGTTCACAGAGAACAGGCTTTCTAAGAAACATATGTATTTGTATGATATCTCTTGACACTAAAAGCCTCTTCAGTAGGCTTGGGCACTGATGTTCTGCTAAAGCCTTTGGTAGCCAAGTGTATAATTTCAGCTGCTTTGAAAATTTACAAAGTACTGAATTAATTTGGAAATGTAGCCTCAATGATACGATAGCCTTTCAGGTAAGATTTTTGCATTTTGGAGTTACCTTGATTCCCTTAAAGAGGCTATCAAGTACCTTAACTACTTCAGATGTAAAAATTAACAGCTAAACGTTTGTGAAGAAGGAGAAATAAGTTGGGAGATCGCTTTATTGGCACAGTTGGAAATATGTTCAAAGGGGTTGCAAAACAGGATAGAGAGCAGCAATTGAGGCAGAACATGACTATGGCCTAGAGACCTCCTGTCCTGTATACTGAAAATTTAAGTCAAAGGAATAAACAGAAAATTCTGGGAAGAGAGTGCATAGGGAGCAATGTCCTCACTTGGACAGTGGGCTTATTTAGCTTGAGTAGATTGTGTTGCCCGAGCAGCTGCTGGGGCCTGTTAAAGAACAGCTGAGGCTCCTGTTTCCTCCTCGGGACTCAGCTTGAGACATCTGTTCTCAGTAGAATCACAACAAGGATGTGAGCGTGGCTGATGCATATGGCTGATTTATGTTGTTAAATACCTTTTTCATAAGAAATGCATTAACTGAGAAAGGGTAAATGCAGCTTACCTACTCTGAATTGAGACCAAATACCTGCAGAGTCTCACTCTGTTCTGGTGTCTCAGAGATGCAGAGCACACACTGAAGTCTGCTGGTGTTCCAATACATCAGGTGTTCATTCTGTGGGATTTTCAGAAGTGCTAAACATAGCTTCCTTATCTGCAGCTCCTTGACCTCACTGGAAGCGAATCCATGTAGTGCTGAAGCTTTAAGAATTCCCACACATGAAGTACGCTCACTCAGATAATGCAAAGGAAGGGTGTGCTCTGCCTTGGAAGTTTCCCCCTGGAAAAGAAGGTAAAAGGTTCAATCACAAGGAAGTTAGTAGAGTGGTATTTTCATCATGATACTATGCTGTAGAAGCCGTACTTCTCTACAGTTATACCCATCTATAATGCTAGCTTTTCGGAGGATTAGACTAGAAAGCAAAACTCAGGACTACATGCTGAATGTGATATTAAAAACAAATAGTTATTTAATAAGAAAACAATTCTCTACCCTAAATTAATCTGAGGGGTTATAAAGAGAAGTAAAGTAATTAAAACATTCAACACTAGAATATACCTAGATTAATCTTTTAAAAATTGGCCTTAATTAAGATGACTTTTGCCTTAATATACTCCTGGCCTTGAATGACTGCATCCTGCCTATGTGTTTCAAATGAGGTGTGCCTTTTGTGTGTACAAAAGTTACATTTTTGCCTCTAAGTCATAGAGGTTGCCTCTAAGACTTCAGGTTTGAGCTGATGAACTGACTCAGTGATGTCTTCAGGCACTGTGTTTGGTGATTAAACTGTGAAGTAATCTATTTACCTGTTTTTATAAATGCAGGTGCTATTCTTCTGGTATTTAAGCCTGGGATGCCCCCTTCAGAACATACGGTGTGGACTTCCTTTTTTATCACTTCCTAAAGGAGACTGGTAAACGCCTGGCTAACAGACGCCGCAGTGTTTGCTTGTGCTGCGTGCTTCAAATGCTACTCAGCTTTGAGTTTTCCTTCCTGTTCTTGTCCTATATGCACCTGAAGGTGTTTGCCCTGATTGCCAAAGATGTTAAAGAAGTCTGAGTTAGTGTTTTAAGGGTGAAAAACTAAAGAACCATGTAAGAGCAATTTCTTACTTATGCAGAACCTGTACTTTGGCTTGCACACCCTATGGACTTGGCATCAGGGATGAGACTCAATTTACCCTTGATGTTCTTGGAGACCTTGCAGGGCTGGCCAGCAGATTGGGGTTATATTCAGGGGCTAGGGAGAGCTTGTCCTGATTTGAAAAGCTGTTGTGGCCTCTCAGGGCAAACCATGCTGTTTTGTCCCCTTCCTTGCAGCTGGGAGCGAACAAAAGAGGTGGCCTTCCTTGTGTGCCCTTTCCTCTGAGAATTTTGTAGGAGGATTACTGTGGCTTTCACGTGATCATATCACAGTGTAGACCTAAATGTGAGGAATGAAACATCTTTATTTACCTTTCAAAGGGTTCTGAATTCTTCCACTGCCCTTTGAAACCTTTACTATTGCTCCTATTTCCTGTCCTCCACCCTGTGTAATATCAGATGCAGCCACTTTCCTTTTGGAATTGGGAGAGCAGGGTGGAACTCCTGGGCTGTGAACGTGGCTCCCAGGGCAGGCGAGCAGGGACACAGTTCAGTCCTCTTGATTTGGAACAGATTGGAAGCCAAGTTTCTTTTTAACTGTAACAATAAAAAGCACTGCCTTTAGGCACTTGCCTAGTATAAAATTATTTTTTAATTCATCTATCTTTGCAACATACTGCAATGGAAACAGCCTGCCAATTTATGTATAATTTGTCGTAGCTTTGCGTTATCTTAACCACATACAGAATTGAAAGTGAAGGCAGCCTGGCATTTGTATTTGATTTCGAAGGTGTGGACAATACCACATCATTCCTCATTAAAAAATGTTGGATATTAACTTGCCCAGAAGAAATGTAAGGAGACCAAACAGTATTTATTGCAATTACAGTCTGCCAAATAAAGAGGGAGAAAATCTAGTTTTACAGGTTTTGGGAATGTCTTTAAGACAGGAGAGTAAACAGATGAAGGATGTTGTTGTTGGTAGCCAACATTTGGTCTAAGGCAACTTGGAAAACAGTATTGCAAATGTTTGTTATAGTAGTGCATATTAATGTATTTTGAGATCCACAGTGAGAACTGAAAACCTGTGCTATTCTTTCTATCACAGTGGTTTCTTGAAACAACTGGGAATTTCACTGGGTAATGTTGAGTTTCAGACCACAGAATAAACAATATAGGCTTGTATTTAGGCTTGTATAGAATACAGAACAAGGCTTATGCAAATGAAGTGCCTTTCTAATGAATTCACCTCCTCAGCCTTATTTCCTTGATATTGTTTTCATATATCCTGAATCTACTAAAGCAGAAGAAATCAGGTCCTACCTCTGAGGTATTCCCTATGCTATGATGGTCCAGAAGGCTTTGTAAGGACGAAGCGCCTATCTACATCTGAAATGTGGGAATGCGGGGCTGTCACTGCTGTGGTGATGCCAAGCGCTGGGGTTATTTGCCCTGTGGGCTGCCCGCAGGCAGCACCTCCATATCAAACTGGTATTGTTGAAGCCAGGTCAGGCAGCCATTACATTTGACTTCATTACGCTTTCTGTTCTCACTGCAGAGTAACTCAGCTTGACCACTGATGAAATGGAGCACAACTGAATAAAGTGAGGACAGTGTTTGTTTTTGAGAGGCCAGGGCCTTTTGATTTTTGCAGTAAATAAGGCGTTTATATTGTTGTCTAGGATTGCTGCTGAAAACTGGGCCAGCATGAGCTCTTAGACTAAACTTTGGACCAGTTGCTGCCCCGAAGGAGAAGGAGGGGCCGATGCCTGGCGACCTGTGCCAGCTGGGGAGCGATGACCAGGTGAATTACTTCGCTCTGGCTGCAGAAGAAACCCCGCTGAGCCGCACTTGCTTCCTGGGCGCTGCTCGGAGGCAGCTGGCGTTCGCCCCTTCCTCGCCAGGCCGAAGCACCTCCCCACCCCCCCCCCGGCCTCCTCACGGGACCCCTTCCCGCCTCACGGGGCCGCCCTGGGCGCCGCGGACAGCGAGGGGGCGCGGCGCCTCTCCGCGACGGGGCTCGGAGCACGGCGGTCTCTCCCGCCCAGGGGCGGGCGGCCGGCACAGCCCCGGCGGCTCCTCCGGTGAGCAGCGCCGGCGGCCGGTGCCGCCCCTTCAGCCCCCTCCCGCCACAAGCGCCGGAGGGAGCCCGGCGGAGGCGGACGGGCCGTGCCCGGCGGTAAGTGGGTGCTGCCCCCCCGCCTCAGCCAGCGGCGCCTGAAGCCCTGTGCGGCGCTGGGGCCTCCCCGTTTCTCTCTTCCTCCGTCTCTTCCCCCCCGTGCCAGCTTCGGAGCCGCTTTCGGGATGGTCCCGCCTGCCTCGGAGTCCAGAGGCTGAAGTATCGCAGCTGTGAAGCCCACTTGGCCCGCGGGGTCGCCCCTCGCCGCCGGTTCTTCCGCAGCGTGGTGGACGAGTCCTGAGGTGTGGAGCCGGGCGGTGGGGTCCCTCCCCGCAGGTCAGTCCGGTGCCCGCGGTGCGGGTCTGTCAGAGGGGCTGG
>VYXH01000959.1:201869-259370 GCA_013397275.1 Burhinus bistriatus | reverse complement strand
GGGGGTGGGGGCGGCGGCTTACACTTGGTCATCCCGCTCGCACAGCATTTTTAATGGTGTTTCCACCTCGGATTGTATGTGCCAGCTGTCCCACAGCTGCCAGCCAGGGGAAAAGGCGGCTTCCTCGGGTCATCTCGTCAGCAAGCAGCTGTCTTTTATCCCTGAGCAGGTCCCACGCAGGCTGGGGAACGCAGCAGTTTCAGAAGTACGCCGTTCAGTATGGCACACCACTCAGTCTGGCGTTGTTTTGGTCCAAAGCCATCGGGGACAGTTGGTCCTGGGTTCACACCTTAGCTTACTGATGTCATTCAGCAAATGCTGTGCAACTTTGCCGTGTTTATCCGTGAGTTCCTTCCTGCCTTTTCCCTCAAACAGCTTCACTTGGGATCTGGTTGGTTCCTTAACACCTGCCCTTCTGGGCAGGGAGCTGGGGGTCCTGGGGTGACGCAGCACAGCAAGGGCTGGTTTGGCCTGGCCTCCATCCTTTCAGGGGACAGTCAGGAATGAAGGTGTGAAGGAGAGGGTGGAAATGCGTGGCTCCTGCTGTGGCTGGTCAGTCACCAGCTGCAAAAGGACCAAAATCGGCATGCTCACCTGCTTAACACATGGGGAAAAAGCTCAACTCTGACCCTCTCTAGAGGTGTCTGTTCTGAAACATTAGTAGGTTTCAGACTTACTACGTCTTTTACCTTGTTGTGCAAGAAACGTACATCGCACAGGCTGGAGCTCATTTGACTTTGGGGTAGTGATGTGTCTCATCTGCAGTAATAATCCTTGAAGGCGCCTCAGGGACAGGGAGCGGGGCTCTGCGATGCCGCACCAGCGTGCCTGGCATTGCGGGCTTCCCCCTGCACCCTGTCTGTCCAGGCGTTCGCACCAAGCTCATCGCTCAAGCACGCGAGGGCTTTGGGATCAGTTACAGCAGCAGCCCTGGCAGCTGTCTGCTGGGGAGCCGTAATTAGTTGCAGAGCTAACGCGTTTGGTACGTACGCTTGAAGTGGGGGCTTGGAAATGCAGTCTTTGTTCATTTACCAGACATGTAATTACTGCAGAGTAAATCTGCGAGGTCAGAAAGGGATCCCTTGAGAGTTAGTGACAGGAGCAGTGATTCTATAACGGGACTGAGGTGTTCGGATGTTGGATGTGTTTTGTGTCCTTTATAGGCACAGACGTAACAATAGCTGCTTCAATTTTCTGACAGAAAAAATTTTAGGCTACTGTTGTTTTCTGACAGGAAAATATTTAGGTGAAAATAAGGGTTTGCTGAAATTAATATAACTTTTAACTGTGGTTTGAATATGTTTATTTGAAAGCAGAGGGTAAAAATTGCTTGGTTTTTTTGCTGTTGGAATTGCTTAGTCTTTTCTAGGACAAAAAGGAGGAGAAGGAAACGGGATGAGAAAGATGAAAGAGGAAAACATGCTTATAAAAATCTGTTTAGTTTTAGCATAAGATACCGAAACTAAAGACAAAATCACTTGAATTTGTTTGGTGGGTTTGGGTTTTTTTTGTTTGTTTGGTTTGTTGGTGTATTTTTTTTTTTTTTCAAATTACTAATTTAAAACAGTCAGTTTTGATTCTAAATTGTTTTAGTAATTTTTCAGTATTAAAAAGAAACTTACAAGGGAAGTTGTTACTTTGGTCTGTTCTAATGTATTTTGGATGTTGCTTTAGTATAACTATTGCTTTGTAATATAAAAACATGCCACAGGGGATGCTTCTGAGCTTCGCAAAGGATTTAGCGATTCAGCTAATGTCAGGTATACTTGAGAAAGTACAATTATTCAGCTATCACCTCAGTCACTTGAAACTGGTTTCCTTAGAGTAGAAGATACCGTAAGGAAAAAAAATGCAAAGCTGGTGACAAGCCAAACGATCCAAGAGTTTTGTTCTCAGCTCAGTTTTCTATAATCCTGCTCTCTTTCAGTGGTGGGTGGACACTTACCATGGAGTTGGTATGTGTAGACCGGTCATTGATTGTCAAATAATTTGGTGATGACAGGCTAATAACTTACCTGTGCAGGGAAACATTTTTTAAAAGACAGAGATAGAACTTGCTTTCTTCTGCTCCTCTTAAGGCGAATTCTGTCACCCTCTTGATTTCTTTAGATTAATTTCTTCTACACACAGCACAAGCTGCACTAAAAAGAACCTTCCATACTGGAATAAGAATATCTACATCCAGGGTTTGTACTGATATAAAATATATGTCTTTATGCCTTAGATCACAATGGGAAACTGTGATTTTCTAGGGTATGTAAGATCTGATTTTATGGTATGACAGAATTTAGGAACGTGAAGAGGTTAGGCAGGACATGTCTAGTGCCTGAAACTGAAATCTTGGAGGTCTGTATTCTATTTCTGGTTTTGCTACAGCTTGATTATGTGTCTGTAGGAAAATCATCTGCACAGGATTAACAATATTTTGCTACCATGTGTATTTGGGGATGTACAAAGGGGAGTCGGATACAGGAGTAAAAGGTGAAGTATCGTATACTATACTATGCAGTATTGTTGTGTAAATGTGATAAGTAATATGAATGCTGAGTAGAAGCTGGCCTTTGTATTAAAATGCTCACTGCTAGGAATCCTAGAGCAGAGACACCAATATAGAAGAGATGGCTCAACATGGGATGGCTGAGGAATAGACACAGCATGTTGTGTGAAAGAACACAGAAGGCTATCTCCTCTGCAGAGCTTGCCTTGGAGCTCTTAAAGCTCTGGTCTGATCCAAAACTCACTGCAGCAGATTCCCCCATCCTTCCGGTTTTATTAAATTCTGGTGCAGATTCTAAGTGATTGGAATGGTCCTGACTCACTGTATTGCGATATTGTTTGGGCACACGCCCCAGAAGTGTTAGCATAAAGAGTGTATCAGAAAACAAAGCTGATTGATTGTTGCTATTCACTCAGATCATGAATATACAACTTCTTTGTCTGAGTGAGTCAAAGATGAATGACCATCTCTAATTCAGCCTGCTTTCACTGACCAGCATAAGGAAATCACTATCTGACTAGAGAAAAAAATTAAGGCTCTCATTCCTCCTTTGATATACTTGTGCTCTGTACTTGCAAATGGAGTCCAAAAGCATTGTAGTTTAAATCTTTGAATGTGAAGTCACCTTCATTTCCTAAGATGAAGATATAATATCTGGGGAGGGTTATGTTTATGCTTGTGAATGGCATTTTTATTTCAGATAAATTTTAAGTGCATGAAGGTTATCTTTTATTATCTTATCCCCCTTATGCTGTGTACTTGCTAATGACAATTGTCTTGGATCATAAAGTGTATGATCTATTTTGGGCATCTGCTAACTGTGACTGCTGGGCGAAAGCCGATGAGAGATATCTGCAGAAGTAATGAGAGTGGAAGGCAGTATAAGATAACATGAAGTTATAAACATGGGAAACACCAGCACATCAGAGGTATGACTGGAGGGTCTGAACACTTTGGAACAGTTTTGTGTTCAGTCTTCAAAAACAAGGCTCTAGGCTGACTTGAATGCTTGAATGGTTCCTTGGCATTGATAGTAAGCTTGCTGGTTTGACCTTTGCAGAATGAGGGTATAAGTTAAAAAGATCGGCAAAAGGGATAAGAATTTTCTGGTTATTTTTGAGATAATGTTGCATGGATTCTATGCATCTGCAGAGGTATGTATGTTCTTTGGAGGATGCTGGGAAATGAGTGAACTTGTCAATCAAACATAAAGTAGCTATGTTCCCAGCGGCATCTTGGGTGGATTCCCCATTCTCAAAGCAATGTTGTTAACTTGCTATTCTGAATGACAACTCTCTGTCTCTTAGAACAATGGTTTTCTTTTAGGTGTGTTTGCATTCATGTTATTTATAGCCACGTACCTTGGATTCTGATGAAGGGAGTAGTCAGCTTGAGGGATTTACAGTCTTTGGGCAAGTCTCAGCAGTATCTCTTAATATGTGGGCATTTTCCCGTACTTGACTTTTGCATGTGCTCAGAAATTAATCTTGCAATTCAGGATGAGCAAAAGGTTTGGGGTTTTCAGCAAGGCTTGGCTTTGTCCTTTGTTTGCTTTTTCTGAAGTCCATGGGTGTTGAACTAGGTTTTGCACCAACACTTCAGAAAATCCTGCTCTGAACAATTGCAAGAAACATTATATAACCTTAGCATGGAGCCAGTAGCTCAGAGATGTCCTCATTCTTGTAAATGGTACTAAAGCATTTATTGACTATAGTTTCAAGCCCCGAGCAATATTGATCAATAAGTTTTTGCTGAGATTATGAAAGGTTGCTTGAGGAATACGATAATTTGCTTACAAAGTAGAATTTGAGTTGTTTATTTTCATTGAGAGGAGAAAGACATTTTTATCCCAAGCATGAACATGGCTTTGGGAAGGGAATTAATGAGCAAAGTAGCAGAACAGTTCATCTGGCTTCATCTTGAAAAACTCTGAAAATACAGGCGAAGTAAGGATCAGCCAGAAAATGTCTGAGAAAGTATAGGGATGGAAAGTGGAAGTGGAAAAAAACCAAACCCACATTGCAATGTGTCTAGTTGAGGCTCACCAATGCAAGTGTTGATTTCTTTAATAGTACTATAGTCAATGTCACAACCTGTGCGGTTTCTGTTATTTGCCTTAGGTACTGGGTAAGAGAGATCATCACTAGAGCACAGTTATACAGGAAGGCGTGGGAGGCAAATTGTCTCCATTGCAGTTTTGAAACTGGGGTTTGAACAGATTTGTTAATGAAAATGCAGTAGGCCAAACAGAGCCTTTAAGAGAGCCATCACATCTGCAGCGGAGACCTCCAGCAAGGCTGCTATTGAGGGCATGAAAGCTATTGCTAGGGATACCTTGCACCTCCCTCTCCTCCATGAGGTGCCTGCAAGTGTCTGTTGTGCAGTGGAAATGGTAACTTCTTCTGAAATGTGACAGAAATGGATGTGCTTTGGTCATGTGACAGATGCATGTCAGTTATGTCACATCACAATATGCATACTATCCCATGAGGTGTGCATATGCATCCTTCAAAAAGGAGAGGATGCAGTTTTGATGTACAGCTGAAATATTTCCCGTCATCTGATGAGCGTGCCCTGTATCTCCTCCGTCTTGGAGGAAAGAGTGTAGAGGAGAGCAGGTGGTAGGCCAGGGGTGGGCCATTAGAACCTCCCCATCTAATGAATACATTGTGAAAGGGAAAGGGGTGAAGGGAAATGAATGGTTACAAAGTCCACCTGGATCTCCTTATGCGTTGGAAATGGCAATCCAAAAGGATGCGCTGCACAGAGATGTTAAGTATATGATGAGAGCCATCGCGGAATTACAGAAAATTGTGTCACTAGAGGATGGGAGCCGCTACAGCTTCTCGACTTGTATATTGTGTAACCGGTGCTGAGTGCTAATAGAGGGACACCTGATTTTGTTGATACTCCTTTACTTATTGCTACTGTTTTTTGAAAGAGTGAATGTTCTTCCCAACTAATATCCGTGTAAGCGCTGATGCAGTAGCCCTTCTGCTTGAAATAAAGCAGTTGAATAATTTTTGTCCTGATGTGTAGGTTTTGCTAACATCAGCCAAAAAATATGTGTAGAAGAGCCAAGAGACTGTATCTGTTCCTTTGAAGCAATAGAAGGAGCATATTTGGAAAGGAATTGAATTGATACTCAACATGGCTCCCATGGGTCAGAAGCCAATGGTTTATAGAAAGGGAGAGGTAAAACAAAGCAGCCAGTCTTTTCTGAGGTGAGTGTATGACAAAAGCTGGGTGCGTTTTGACAAGTTGTTAGATTTTTACAATGTATTTGCTACTTCTGGTATATGCTTTTGTTAGAGAAAAATCTTAAAAAAAAATGTGAATTTCAACTTGGCAGGAACCCTGCAATTGCTCTTTGGTACTTTGTCCTATTTTATGAAACGTCTGCTGATTTATCAAAATAGCTGGATCTTCTTGCAACATTGAATTGAGCATATTTCTAAAGGATCAAAATAGAGCTTTGTTTGCTTGTGAAATATGCTTCACAGTGTACCACAGTCAGATAGATTGCTGTTTAAAAACATGCAGGAGCTGTATAGAAATATAGAACCTGGAAGTCCCCAGTGCATCTGAAGCAAGCAGCATCTGGGATTCATAAGGAAATATACATTACATTGAGAAGTACTGATATGCTGCTGAAGCCTAGAGATGTGTGAGAATAACTGCGTGACTCAGTATAGTTAGATTTATTGTAAAGCCAGAGGCCTTACAGCTACTTTACACGTTCTGATCTAAATAGTGGATGTTGTTTGGGCCATTGGGGTAATGCTAGTGTCTATCTACACAGGAAACACCAAACATGTCATAAACTGGTTGGCTTGTTATTGTGTTAAAATCCATTCTGTTAACATAATGTATGTTGCTGTGTGGGTGTATCCCAAGGAATAATGTGATCTCTGATCTTCTTCTCTTCCAAAAAAAGCACAGCATAATGCACCTCCAGATCCTGAAATGCACCAATGTGAGGCTTGTCTTTCCAGACCTCACAGAGCTTAGCAGCTTAAAAGATTGTGTTCAGGAAACAAATTTCGCAGTTACATGGAGTAATGCATGCAACAAATGCTGCTCAAGTTTTTCCTCATTTGAAACGTCTAGTGTGTGATGAAAGATGTGCTGAAAACTCTGTAGATGGAATCACAATGCCTTTTTGCAGCAGTAGTTCAGATTTCCATTTGCCGTCCTGCCTATGTGCTTCAGAAACACTGCCTGACATGAGACAAAGGAAGCTCTTGCCTTGTGGTCTCCTTGGTTTGTGGTCCACCTGCTAACACTTTAATGAAGCAGCCTGTAATGCTGATTGTCATGCTAACTCTCTTCAGTGTAGTGTTGATACTTTGATGTCCATAAGTTTGTCAAATTATTAATTAGTTGCTTTACTTCTGTCGCATTTATGTTTCAAAGTGTGTTCTGTGCTTCTGGTTAAGTATGTGCTCAGGTACTTCAGGGAGGGGGAAGAACCCTCTTCACTTATAGGTGGTCACCTCTTTCTAGATTTGGACCCTTGCTACTTGGCTGAGACTGCTAAATTAATTCTTTTTATTAACTTTGGCCATGAATGAGCAGCAGTGGATTCAAAGTGACTATACCAGAAATGTGTTTTACTGATTCTTTGCCTCTTGGAAGATTGTAATGAATGTCATTCTTCCTTAATATTCCAGTTGCATCATCTTTGTGCATCAATGAAAAGTCCAAATATGGCTTTGTTCAAGCAACAGAAGGTGGAAGACATTTATGAAATTGGGGAAGAGCTAGGAAGGTAAGTTTGTACTGATGACACCACACTATTCTAAAAGCTGACACATGGGGATATTTGTCACATCTTATAACAATGACTCTGCATGATAGCCTAAATCAATTGCAATATACAACAATAGAAACACATCCCTTTACAAAAACTGCACTTCAGATTTTATTTATTTATTTACTTAAGTTAAGCATGCGAACTGTTTCTTTTCTTGCAACTATGACAATAAAAGGTACGTTGACATTGTCTTTTGTAGATAGGTGTCATCTGTGTCCGTGCTTTACACTGGGTTACCTGTCTGTTCTCTGAACCAGCTAGGAAACAGGAACTCATGGTGCCATCGTTGTACGCGCAGCCCTTTAATTTGGCTTGCTGTTTTGAACAGTGCTGCACAGCACTGTTGTTTTCAGCTGGCTCTGAGTACTGATGGAACACGTTCATATCTGCCTGCAAAACACTGTGTACGTGTTCCTGAAAAGATTTACCTGTCAAAATTTCAGCTGGACTGGTGAATACCTGTATATAGCTTTTAATTTATAAAGGCTTATATCTGCAGGTATTAATTGTAGGTGGAGTTAATGGGCTATTACCATGCTCAACCATAAGCACCTGCTTAAACACTCTGCTGGGGTTTGTGAGCTGGATGATGCAGGGCTCCACCAGTGACTTAGCAACATGCAGTGCTCTGGGTGAGGATAGCTGGTTTCCATTCAGTGTCCAACCCTCCCGTGATTTTCTTTTTAATATGCAAATAGCTAAATTAGGGCTATACACATGTTGGCTTCTTTCCCAATGTTTGGCAGTTGGTTTTGGTAAATGACTGTGTATGTGCAATTACCCTTTTCCAAGGGCCAATAATTTAGTTACATTAAAACACTTCAGTTGAAGTTGTTTCTCTGCCAAAACTTATTTTTTCACTCCCAGCTATTTCATCTTTAGAGTTGTTGAGAAGATTTCTCCTCAAGAGATATATTTTTTGGGGTTTGGTTTGTTTGGGTTTTTTTCATTCCCTTCCCTCTCAGGAAGGCCTCAACTATTAAATTTTCTGTAGCTGCTTACTTTTGAGTATTGACTGGTCCTGAGAACATCAGTCTGAAAGTGAAAATCTGACAACAGTGAGCGGTAAAGAAATTCAGTGTGTGTATGCAGGGTGTAAATGGTGTGCTTTTTTTTTAACCTAGGAGGCCCTAGTATGTACTGTACTAGTCAAACTGCTAAAATGAGAAACTGGAAACCGAGTAGCATATTTTTACTTTGGTTCCTGAATTGGATTTGGAAATGCAGTGTCTTTTGAGATTATAAACCTCACTCTCGTCTTCAAGCTGATAATGGTTATTAGGCCTTTTGAATGGAGTTTAGTTGAAACAACCTGGTAAAGGCTGGCACTTGCTGTTTAATCTGCCTGAGAGGCCTCAGGCTGGTAAAGGCTTGTGTGGTCAAATCAGTCCTCCTCCTTTCCTGGCTGCATGTCCTAGAAACATGGCTGGTCTCAGGGTTATGCCATGGAGCTGGTACTCGCGACATGTCAGGTGATGGGCTGGGTTTAGAGGAGACTACACTCAAGACACAGAATCTGAAATTGTGGCCTTTTTTAATGGGTGTATTCTCTGCAAAAAAGACCTTTTCTAGATAAGACAGAAGAAGAGGTAGGTGTATACATGAAGAGGTGCCATCCTCACATGACAGAGGGGTATTAAACTCTACTATAAAACCATGTTCTAGTTCCCAGCATTTTACGCATAATACTTCTTGTAGATGAGAAATCCAAGTCTACTTGCTACTGGGGTCTGTAGGCAAAAATGTTCCCTGAAAGATCAGAAGGAAATAAGCAAATTGTAACAAGCAGACCTCTGCTGCTTGTTACAATTTTTCAAGGAAAACCCTGTAATTGTAAATTGTGAGAAGAGAGCAGCAAGATTGGAATTGGCTCCCTTACTCTGAACGCGTCCAAGTTGTATACTTTATACATGCCCATGAATATAATGTCACACTGTCTTTGTCAGTGTATTTTCACTTTCAGATTTTGTGAGGAGCTTTGCGAACCTCTTGTTGCAATTGTGTGCTGTATGTGGAGTGTCACTGGGTTATCACGCCTCTGTATCTTTGAGCAGTAACTACGGATTAGGGCCAGTGGCAAATGATATCTTGCTTTGTTAGAAGAAAAATAGCGCACTAGACAAGTTGTGGTGACTGAAACACAAGAAGCTTTTCCAAAGCTGACTGATGCCCTTAGAACCTGTAGGTGCCTTTCATTAGTTCAGTATGTTTGCAACAAGCTGTTAGTTGCTGACAGGTACAGGCTGGTAAAAGGATTCGTTAATTGTCACTCTGGCCACAGAGGTCACTTACGAAACAAAGGTTTTCAAACAACATCTGTGAAGTGTCTGTCCTGTTCACGTCCATATAACTGAGTTTGTGATTTCTTGAGAACAAATGTAGTCATTAATACAGGCCTAATGCTTGTTCTAGCTCAGATTCAGTCAGAAGTATAGGATCTCAGCGACAGAGCCAGCACCTGTTTATCTGGAAGTCTTTGCATAGCACTTAAGAAAGAAGGCTCCTATTACATATAGCACATGCTCCTTTGCAAGGTTTAGATATATCTGGTCTGGTGATGAAATTATACCCTTCCTGTCATTGTGCTGCACTGAAGGTTGCTGCAGCAAAGGGTCTTCAGATCCAGCTGTATAAAACCCTGCAAATGGCACATTTGTGGACCCCTCAACCAGATCATTCTCAGAATCACGGCTGAGCTGGAGGGTGCTGGAAATGCAGTTGTCTCCTGTGCCAAGGCAATGGTGTGAGCGAAAACTCTTTGCAGAAAGGGGGAGCAGGTTTTCCATAGCTGCAGCTGTGTGCTGTAACTAGCTGCCTAGCTCCAACATTCCCTCAATCTTTCAAATATTAATCTTAGGTTTACACCTCTGTTGCTCAAATTCTCCAAAGGGTACATACAGGGAACAAGAAGTCAGGCATGTGGCATTAGAGAAAAGAAGTTGCTGATGGTCTTGTTCGTTCTAGCAGCTATACTTGGGAAGCTTAACATGGCCTGTGCTGAATGAGTGCAATAGTTTATTATCATATATGTATATTTGAAGTTACTTCCTGCAAGATAATATCAATCGCTTTTTAAGTGTGAAGTCTGCAGGGACTGAGGTTCTCTAGCAATAGCTGAAAGGGAGCCTACAAAGAGGAGGAGTCTCTAGAGTGAATTTAGCAAATTTCAACATCTTAAAGTAAAAGAACCCTCTTGAGATCTATAATACAGCGTATGGCTAGAATATTGAAATACTAATATTTTTGTTTTTCAAAATTTATGACAAGAGAAGGGGAGAGTTTAGAAAACTGAAGATGAATACGTTATAGGAATATTTATTTAAAAAGTCCTCAGTTATATTAGTTAGTCTGGAAGAGCCAGATAGCAATGTGTTATAAAGTAATCAGTGCCTGCAGAGGTATTAGAAGATCCTCTTCTCTTCCCCTGAGGGCAGTAGATTGTGTGTTTTGGGAGTACTTTATACAGTCCTCCCAGGCATTTAATGCTATCGCTCTTTGAAGGCATGGATCTTTCTGGCAGATTTAGTTTCTTTCTGTGTCTGAGATGTTGATCAAAACAAGATACTTCAAAAAATTATTTTCCATAGAATGTTTTCAGAATGTATCCCTCCTCAAATATGAGTTTATATTGCTAAATGTCACTTTTATTCAAGTAATGGCAAACTTCATCCTTTACCATTTATTTTAATAAACTTTGTAAGAAACCTGTTAACAGTTTTGCCTGTGTCGAGGAGGATCCTGGCATAAGCCATTTGCAGGGCAGTTTGTAGCAGATCACTCTAATGGCATGCCAAAGCAATGGAAAAGCTTCTTGAAAGATACGAGGAAGTGAAGACTAACTTGACTTCTTGGGAGTATGCAGCAAGTCAAATAACTACTGGTTCTTGTGGGAAGGGAGCTGGCAGCGAGACACAACCAAGAATGGGAACTCTTAAATTGAGGCCAAAGCAGACCAAGAGAAGGAAGAACTGGCCTGCTGAGCTAGTGGAATAGTTCCCAGGAAAATGGCAGCAATAAAGGCTACTGGAGAGCCTTTTAGCAAAATATCTCAGGACTTGGGATTTGGCTGGGTAGTTCTGGCTAGCTGGACAAAAGGAGTTCTTGTACAAACCCGCAGGAGCCTTTTCCAGTTGTAGTACACCACTGACAGTGGTGGTAGGTGCACAGAGAGAACTAGAATTTCAGAGATGTGCGGTGTAATTCATAAAAGGTTGTACCATAGAGTCATTAATCTATTACCTAAACGTGTTGCTAGCCAGGCTGTAGAGAGCTGTTGACATTTGTGCCTTCTGGGCACGTGTTGCTAGCCAGGCTGTAGAGAGCTGTTGACATTTGTACCTTCTGGGCACAAATTGTGCCTTGTTACATGTCAAGTCGGGGCTGAGGGTAGGAAGTGTCACGGAGCTTGTCCGGAAGTGTTTCATGACAGGGCCCATTGAGAAAGCGTGTTCCTGCTGGGTGGTGCAGGAATGGCACTGCAGCGTCCTGAGACAGCGTCCTGCTCACTGCAGCTTAGCTCTCTGCAACGTACAAGGACTTAGATCATGCTTAACAGAGACAAACCTTGGAGTGGTGTTTCTGGTTAAGGAAGTGTCCCCCTTTCCTTCATTATTGTCCTTTCACTGTAGGGAAGTGGCTCTGCCTTCCTCCACAATGTGTGCCAGCCCTACCACCTGCCGTTCCGCTTTCTTGGCCGTCTCAGTAACTGGGAGCTATGCCCACCTCTAGCCTCGCCTTTCTCCAGCTTTTGTCTGGCTTTGCTACATTTTCTGCAGAGGTAGGAGATCTTGTATGGATACAAGACTCACAGTCTGATGAACTGATCTTCATAGGAAATCAAAACTACGTCTTTCGGTATGCATGAGTAACAGGAAAAGCATTTTGTTCACCTGCTAATTTGAAATCCTCTCTGTTGGGAAATACAGACAGTGTGTTGCTGATACAGCATGGTGGCCCCTGAGGAAGGTAGCTGGGCACGTCTTTAAAATTGTAAGAGCTTTTCTTCTGACAAAAAAACACCAAGCAGGGCTTGCTGACGTTGTGGAAATTGGAGTACTGAGATGGCTGTTTTTGGTGGGGTTCTATGCCTAAAGTTTCCTAGAAGCCCAAGTTAACATCTGGTTAATGCAAAAGGTGAGATAAATATGAGTGGATCAGGTTTAGACTGTGGAAATTAATTTCACAGCAAGGCTGTGACATTTTTCTGTGTGTTAGGATGGTTTGTATTTAACTTTGAGGAATTTTCTGCTGTATATGCTTAATGATCACTACCTAGTTGTTTCCTCATGTTTCTTGGTTGGTTTTTTTTGTATAGTTACACTGGATTTATTACCTAGTCGTCTTCATTTTATTCTCTGCAGAAACGTTGAAGACTGCTAAGTGTCCAGCTCCCTTATTGCTTTCTTATTTGGAGTCTAAATTCTTGGGGATATGAATTGTCTCTAAATATGTATATTTTTAGCATTGAGATTGCTGGGTTAAGAAAATCAGTATGTTACCATAGGAAAAGTTACTCATAATACAGAAAAAAACCTCCCAAGTTTCTGTGGCTGCTCATTTCTCTTCTGCTGCTTGAATTTATGAGTGTCCGGTGAACAACAGGAGAGAAGCAATGGTACTTTGTGTCACTGATGTGCTAAATGAAAGGTCATTTTAGTGAGCAAGTAGTTATTCCTCCTAATTTCCCCTCCTTATGCCAAATAATCTAGTTTGGTTTTAAAAGCTGTTAGGATTTGTTGAGTTCCAAGTCTTCATTGTTTTGGGAGGTGTGGGGGAACTCGTTTATCACATGTAGTAGCTGATTTTTTTCACATGGATGAACAAAAAATATGTATTTGGTGTAATGGATGCATCTGTTTTTTTTCATGGTGGTAACATTCTATCAGGCTACTTCTGAAAAATTATAATGGTTTCCTGCTTCTATATGGCAGTGTTTCATGTTCTGATGGGATTTTTAAATATATGGAGTTTTGATGGACTCTCTGGACTTCAAAGGGACTGCTGAATTTTTTTCCTTTTTGAGTAAGATACTTCATTTCTTTGCATAATTGTAGTTCAGCAAAGTCATGTTGTACATACCCACTCTGCTAAAGAACAAAACGGGCGCATGCATTACGTGTTTACTTTGGTTGAAGTTGCTTCCTTTTGCATTCTGTGTAACCAGGCCAGGAAGACATTTCAGACGATTCGGTCAATGCCTTAATGCAAAAGGTAATCATGGTGAATTCTCTTTTTCTCAGCCCCTGCTGACCTGGGGTGTGGTTTCATGATTAAAGCCAGGCTAGATCTTTCATCAATGGCCTATCATTCCTCCTACAGTCCCCCTTCTCCAACTACAAGTTCCTGCCTCTTCCCTGCCTTGTGCGTGGAGGATCAGCTCCACTTGCTGAGACAGGTGAAACCTTTTTTTTCTGGGTGAAGCTTAAAAGGACAGTGAATGCAACATATTACCAGTGGTAATGGGACCTTGGGGCCTGGCACATAATTGCCGTTCTGACAGTGTAACTAGTAAATATTTATTTACGTAATGAAAACAAAAAGCAGAGATAACTGAGGTATTCTTTGTAGGGGAGGGACTTGGAAATCTATGATAAAAAGTCATGTCACCCAGCTAGGTGGACTCTCCCTGGTAAACAGAGGGGTGTGATTGCAGCTAGGAAATTTACCTTCAACACACATCACACAGCATCTTCATACCAGGAATTTTTTTCTATCTATAGAAATTGTTCAGTATTGCACTTTCTCAGACATGAACCTTAACTCTGTTTTTAGATTAATTTGTACTTTGAATTAGTTCTTTAAATTTGGAATAATAACCTTGGATTATTTTTCTCTACAACACACACAAAGCAAGTCTTTGCTTTTGATGCAAAATATAAGTTTAATTATCGAGCACTAACCAGCACCTCTCCTAATATTTCTTGGTACAAAAATATTATATGTCACGTGTTTGCATATTGACTCTTCTGTTGAAACTTTTTTGTCATCCAGTACTTGGTCACCATCACTATGATTATAATCAGCTGTCTGATACAGTCACTGTTTTTGGATTTTTTTATTCCTTCTAGCAGAATGAGTGATCTTAGTTTTTTCCTTTTTAAACAGATTTCCCTGCTAGTTTTCAGTGTTCTTTCAACTGTTTCTAAGATCTTTGATTTGTTACAGAAAGTGCAGAGAAAATAGTGGGAGGTTTTCTTGTTTGCTTTCTTTTTTCTAATAACAAAGCTGCTCTGCCTACAGTAACTGAGAAGAACTGGCCTTGGTTATTTAGAACTGGCCTTGGCCTTACTTAGTAACAAAGTCATGCGTTTTTTTTCCAAGTGAATTCCTTATTACCAGCATCCATCTTGCTGCTGGAAATGATCTCAGTGTGTTTCCTCAGTCCATATCTGGTTTTGGAAGTATAATTAGAGTTGAGCGACCCCAGCGGTAGTACTCAGAAAGCTCAAATTCAGCAACTGCTTTAACCACTGAATATTAAGCCTAATCCCAGTCTTTGCTTTGCCATTTCTGTAAAAATAAAACTATTTTTTCCACTTTGGATTGCAGTAGAAAGCAGATGGAAATTTGAACAGCTGAGAAAATAGAATCTGTATGGTATTCATTCCATGCTTTTGAAATGAAAAATATTACCTATGAGTAAAAATACACATAACACAAACATAGTGCAGCTCACAACTGGACTAACAATGATAAAACATTGGACAAATTATTACCATCTTATGCAGAATGGGGCTTGCAGACACTTGTCTGATGGTCAAGCTTAGTTTAGCTCAGGTGACATCTATTAATCATTGTTAAAACTCTACATCAGCGGTTTTGGACTGGAGTGAAAACCTATTGTAATACCTGAGCATGACACACAGTGATGCTTTGGTGAGGAGAGACATATAAAATCACTCAAATAGCTAGACTTGTTTTACCTAGTGCCAGCATGCTTGGGTTGGAGTCACTGGCCTGTTTTGGGCAGCCAGTGCAGATTCAGTTAGACAGTAAGTGGATGACTGTGTACCCTAAAGCCAGGATTTGTAATCTTTACTTACTACAGAATCTCCAGCTTTTGTGAGAGAGTAGTTAACCTCAATATCTGAGTTTTGTGGATCTATAATCCTCACAAAGAGACAATTTCTATTGATCTCTCTGTTTCCTATGTAGGAAGAGCGGAGGGAACAAATAATGTAGCTTCTGTGCTGTCCTGCTGCTGGAGGAGATTGTTTACTTCAATATAGTAAAGATTAAATACGATGAGGAGATAACTTCCACCTCTTATTTTGACAGACCAGAAGAATCCACAAAGAGCTGTGGATTTGGCTTTACAGATAATGTCCTAAAACCTTGATTTAAATGCCAGCATGATTTCGATCTGTTTCATACATGAGAAAGGAGAAAAACCATTTAACCATAATACTGCTACCCTCTTACAATTTATCTGCTCCCAGGTATGTTACATTCAGTCCATATCTAGCTGGATTTGGACCTTTAAACGCAAAGGTACA
Source organism: Burhinus bistriatus (assembly GCA_013397275.1). Lineage (NCBI taxonomy): Eukaryota > Metazoa > Chordata > Aves > Charadriiformes > Burhinidae > Burhinus > Burhinus bistriatus. The sequence continues at coordinate 243,562 of VYXH01000959.1, read as the reverse complement.
GTGTGCTAACCTTCTGCCTGCATGTTACGTATGCACTGGTGTTGCTCCACATAGCAGAAGGAACAGCTTATCAAATCAGCTATTCCTGCTGAGCGTGAGTCAGCTTTGACCTTCCCTAGGTCTCTGGACTCTGTTCATTACCACTCCAAGAGTTGATATTCAATCTAAAAGCTAAGTGTGATAAGTGGGGAAAAATTTTTATCATGTGCATTTTATTCTTGAGCTTCAGATTATGTAAAATGCTTGCCAGGCTATCAGGAACTTGCCAGAATTGCTGGGCTTGTGCTTTATCACTGCAGACTCTGCTCCTCCAACCTCAGGAGCTGATAAGGGCCACACTGCTTGTCGTTGCATGATTGGGAAGTTTCCAAAAATATTTAACAGCTTCAGGACACACTGGTGATGATTCAGTAGGTGGCACAGTTTCTTGTGACTCAGGGCTAATGACCCAAAATGGTGTTTAAGGCATTAATTGGCTGTAATGTAATGTTACTTTAGTGATAGCCTGTAATAATTCGTAGCATTTTTCAGAAACATTAGATTTATTAAATCTTGCTTTGAATTTCGAATGGTTCATTTGCTCTCTACTTATTCCAGTAAACCAGATCCTTCTGTTTGAGTCCATATTCCTCTACAGTTCTGACTCTCCTGTGGCAGTGGACACAGACATCGTCTTTTGAGCGAGGATGTGTTGGTTACCTTTGTATCAGCTGTAAAGAGATGTGGATGAAAGGTGCCAGACAGTGATGTTATCAGAGACCGCATATATCCAAAGGTGCTCTGCACTTCCCTGTCGTGAATATTGAAACTTAGCCTGTAAAGTCACTGTATTCTAGAATACTATACAATCAGTTAGTAAAACACGAGTTGTGAGTGAAAATGCCTGTGTATTTAAAAGTGGCAGCTGATTTTTTTTTCCCTCTTTCTGTATAAAATAGTACATCTCATTAGATTTAAAAATTAGCATATTGTTGGAGTAGCGGTACTGTGATACTTATCTCTGTAACATTAACTGTTTTGGTTAGAAGTCACCCTGACACTGCCTGGGCACTTAGTGAGCCTGAAATGAAGTCACGTTAGTTATTTTTCATATCATAAAAACTTTTCTTCCAGGCTATATCACAGGGCTGTGGTAAGATATAAAGACATAAATTATCATATTTCTCTGATAGTCTTGTGTGAAAGGTTCAAAAGAGAACCACAATACATTGAGAATTGGATTTACTTCTGTATCTTTCACACACATGAAGAATTTATCTACTTCTTAGTAGCCAAGAAAAATTCCTGTTAAATGCTCGATTAAGAAAAGTTTTAGATCATTCTGTTGTAATCTGGCCTCTGCCACAGTAGGTTCTGTAGTTGCTTTAGGAGAGGTAGCCACTTTGTTCACATTTTGTTTGAAAAAAAAAACCCCAAACCCCAAACAAACCAAAACTCACTTTTTATTTGCAGCTTAAACAGGAAGTACAGTGACATTTGTGACAATTTTAGTTTTAAAGCTCTTTCTGAAGTTATAAGAGATGTCAGCAGAGTATTTAACAGATTAAGGTTTTGGGTTTTTTTAGTGTCATTCCATAAAGTCTTATGGAAACAGTGAGATACTTTCCCTTCAGTGACCTTACCATGCTAGGATTTCTGTTTTGTTGTTCCAGTTACCGTACTCTGGTTTGTAAATACGTTGCTGTTGGACATACTATTTATTCACAGCTTGGATTATACTTCTGCTGTACTAAATCCTGGTTTAGTCTACCAAAAAAATGGTCTCTAAAAAAACCCATAGTACAAATTATTGCTGTAGCCCAATTACAGAAGGCTTCCAGTTCTTTATGGCTGTGACCACAGACTTCCTACAAAAACCTTCCAGGAAAGTGCTTTTATGCACATATTTTGTGAATCTTACATGGCCTTTTGTTGAGCTGTGTTTCATAAATGGGCTGAGAGCATACAGATGATTGTAGAAAAAGTTACCAACAGTCTCCTGCCTTCTCTGCTGGGAAGAGCGTGCAATTACAACTAGCAGAAGTCAGCTTTGAAGCGTAAGGAAAGAGGGAGGAGAGTATTTAGCTTGGTAAAATTATGTGCTGTAGAGCAATTGCTGTAATCACTTAAATTTGAGAGGAAAACAGCTTTTTCAGGCTTGAGTTTTTTTAAGAAAGGCATTCAGCAAGAATTCTCAAGGGCTTTGTTTTGAAAGTTAGCAAAAATGCAACCATGAAAGGATAAAATTATTAGTGTAGTTTTTCCAAGAAAAAGAAATAGGACTGAAAAAGATGGAAAAGTAATAAGATGCAGACTTTCTAAGCTTGGGGTTGCCAGTTAAAATCAATCTGAATTTAATAGTGGCAAAAAGGCATGATGAACAAAACTGTTGACATAAAAACAGTTGTAACTGAGAATAAACAACCCTTCTCTGCTGAAACTAAATAAACCAGCCTCTTGAATCTAGAGAAATCCTGCATTCAGGTTAGCTACACACTATTATCTGTGATTATGTTTATGTATATTAACTTAAGAATGTACACATGATGATTTAATAATATTTTTAGGATTTTTACTCGCCTCTAACTGTAGATTGTGCAAAATCAAAGCAACAGATGCTGTAAGGTCATTCACTGGAGAAAGAACAATGTGATGCTAACAGAAGGTGAAGCTGACTTGGCTTATTATATAGACTGTAAAGTAACCGATTGCTGTCAGTAAACATAAATAAAATTGTTTTCAGGGTTAAAGATATCATTTTTGACTCAGCTCAGAGAATATATGACACTGGATAGGGTGTCTTTTTTTTTTTTTTTTCCTTGCTGTCAAGGGACCAAACATAATTTATCATCCAATTAGAGAAAGAGAGCCAATGACTGGCAAACTTTGCAAAGTCTAGTAAACCTAAAATTAGATCTCTAAGCTGTGTTTTGAATTCCTAAGCACAGGCAACCACATATGTGAATTAAGTAATTTGTCTTTGGGGTAGGGTTTGTAATAGCAAATAAACCCTTTTAGGCTCGCATTCCCACAACTGAGTGTCTCAAATGCAAAGAAAAAAGGACAGATATTAAATGCATGTTTTTATTCAAACTGTTTAAACCTTCTTATATTGTGAAAGCTCACATTTTCAGTTTTCCTGTAAGGTCCTTCCTATGGTAGGCTGTTGGTTTTTTATGATATGATGCGTTGTGTATGTTGTTGTGCCCCAAATCTTGCTTTTAGTTACATAGGGCATGTTTTGGGTAATGGGGAAGGATGCTGTGAGACTGAAACATTTGCCCTAGTCTTCTATAGCAAATGATCTTAAATCAGAATTGTGTGCTCGTAATTTGATATAAACATGAGTCAGAACCATTTAGTTCTATCCCACGGATATGACTGCTGTTTCCAAGGTATTGCTGTAAGGTAGGTGGATGAAGTGACGTGTCTGAAGCAGCCCCACTTTCTGATCAAGCTGAGCTCAGAACCTAGGTGGTTTTGGTTTCCTCAGTATGTGGAGAGGAAGCAGTTTAAACAGGATCACTCAAAAATGTGAAAGTTCTCCAGTGTGTCTCTTCCCTTCCCAGTAACTAATCTAATTCTGAATTGCAATCAGACTTGAGTTTTGTTGTCTTCCTACATTGTATGGCTTTGAGACTTCTGGTGTGAGAAGTTTCCTTCAAGGCCCTTACATTGTCTGGAATGTAATTATACTCTTAGAAGCAGCTGGCTGGCATACTAACCATAGTTTCTTTAACTCAGCTTCAATCTTGAGAGAAGTGCGCATCTGAGCAAGAACTGAAGTAGGCTAGGAAGAGCTCAGTGTAACCTTGTTAAAACATAATAAGCAACAACAAAACGTGTGAGGGAGGAGAAGATCAAGGGGAATGGAAGGTCATCTCCACTTCCCTTAAAAGCATTTGCTTGTCTCCCCTCTAGTTTAATAAACTTTCCTGTCTGGTGCACCAATACCAAATGCGTCGATGTCAGTATTACCTTGTTCGTATGGCTGTAGCTTGTTGTACTTCAAATTGCTGTTTTCCGTTCTTCTCAAATGAAAAGAGGAAACTTTCACCTTTTTTGGATTTTTCACCTCCCTACACCTGCTGTAAGTCAAAACCAACATCAAAAAAAAAAAAAAAAAAAGATATTTATGCCACCATTCAAGTAAAAAAAAACTCTGTGGAAAAAGTATTGCTGTGTTTTGCTCTCTGCAATAGGCTGCGACTGCACCCTTCCAGCACCCTAGCCATACACTGCTGGCATTGCTGAGCCCGAACGGCTTCTCATTGCAAACTCCAGCCTCAAGCAAATGCCTTCCCAATCAGAAACAAAAGGAATCCTAACTACATGCTCAGATCCCCAACTGAGTTTTCAGGTGCTCCCTGAAAAGAAGGGTAAAACTATCTTGTTTGCCGTGGTCTGCATGTAAATCTAGGCAGTTAAAAACTGATTGAAATGCTGTTAGGTTTTATTACAGTTTCCTTTCTAGTCCTGTATTCTTGTGCAGGAACACCTAGTGAATAAAAATATGAATGATTATAATTGCAATTCTAATGATGTCTACAGACATGAAATTAGTTTGTAGGTCCGGCTGTATGCTTACCCCTTATAGTTTTATTTAATTTTTTTCCAGTAGCATTACCTGCATTTTACAGACTTTGGGAAATTAAGTACAGAAAGACTAAGGTGTTATTTTCCATCAAGTGTGTAGGAACCTAATTATCGTTAAAGTCAGTGGGAGGTTGCTGCTTAAAATCCCTTGCAAATCTGTTTCAAAGTAAATTGTCCTGCCTCATCTAGGGAATTAAGTGTCACCTTTTGACTGGCAGAATGTCCGAGCACTGTCCTTTGCAACGTTTGCTTACTTTTCAAAGAACTCCTTGAAAACATGTTTCAGTGTAAAGTGTATCTGTCAACATGTTCTAACGTATCATCTATTTTATGGGAATTTCAAGTTTTAACAACTACGAAAAAAAATAACAACAATCCTCTTTTTTAGAATTCTTTAATGAATTAAATTAAGACGAATACAGACAGAACATAAAGAAATAGCCTGAACATGCAGAAAAGGAAAATATATCTGGTATTTGGGGAAGAAATGGTTTGCCCTTCTCAAATGACAGGCAGCATCAGCTTCCTGACTTCTCCCCACTCTGGCCTCAGAGAGCCTGACTGGAGTCAGGTAACCTGTACTGTCATCTCAGTGTTTTGTTTACATATTTGCAGCTTTTCATGACAGCTACTCAGCGAGGTGGTGTTTCTGGAATATCAGAGGAAGATTTGTGTAAACCCATCCCTATACAAACAGTTGCTTGAAGGCTCTCTTTATTGTAATGCTCAGTAGCAGTGCCACTGTTATGCATGGAGGCATTAAAAACTGGCAGGCTGCACTTCTGTCATGCTCTCAAGTCAAATTCTGCCCCAGAGCGTTATGCTCCAGAACCAGTATTAAAGTTAAACTTTAAAAAAAGAGCAAGAGGTAATCCTGTTTTTCTGGATTGTCTAGTTTCTCTCTTCCCCACATCCTTTCCACATCCTCTCCTGAACTGCACAACTATTAAATAAGCTGAACTTGTGCACCTCTAAAGCACGCTTCCGAGTATAGACTCCAAATCCACCCAGTAATATTGTCTCTGTGTTCTTATTCAGTGACAGATCTCCTAGATGATAGTAGCAGTGCGAATAATAGGTTGTCTTCATTGCTAGGATAAATTCCCTTATTAATGATGGACAGATTTGATGTTGTACCTTATTATACTATAACTGACAGGTTGCAGCTGCTATTGTTTATACTCTTGAACTGTTACCACAATTAAGGACAGCCTATGTTGAATATGTGACAAGGCTGTTGTACAGCTGTCCAAAATCTTTCTGAAAGGGAACAAACTTCTTTTCTTTAAAAAAAAAAAAAAAATAAAAATTAGGAATTATCAGCCTCTGAGCTTATCTTATGTCTATGGTAAATACTGCTGTTTATGATCCAAGTCATCTTCATTTCAGTGATATACTAAAACCCACGATTTTTGGCAAAGTCATTTGGCTGAAATTTGGACATCTAACCTGTGAAATTTAGTTTCAAGTATAAGATCAGCTACACACTCCCCATGTGAAATTAAGTAAATGGCTTAATTTCTCGGTGCTGTCAACTCGGGTGTCACAGAGACGTACTTTCCTTCCTTCTACTTTTTTCCTAGCCTTGATCAGAAGTTTTGGGAAGCTGACCCTGTTTGATTCTTATGTGCTGAACACAAATGCATTAGGAGGCGCAGAAATGCTGTTGTCTTGGTCCTTGACTTTACGAGCTCTGTAGTTAACAAGAAATCCAAAGTGTGTCTGACTGTGATTGTGAAATACCAGTGAGACACCCTCCTTTTTTTCATAGCTGTATGGGCCTCCACATGAACTATTCATTGTGTCCGGTAGAGAAGTAGAGCAATATGCTATACCTTTAACACTTGTCAAAGACTGTTCTTCCTGTCTGTGCTTTCTCCAGCCTTTAGCTCTTCTCTTAATGTGCTTCAGTGTTATCTGTGCCTGGCAAAGCACTGGGCTACTTGTCTGAAGAGGTACACCAGTGGCAGTCTTTAAGGTGGTTGGAAAATACTTTAGCATTACCCTGTGATGCTTTAATAAAGACCCTGGGAATTCAGGAACGAGCATGAGCAAAGCAAATTTTCTTTGCAGCGAGTAGGGAAACAGGTTAAGTGTGGTTTATGGACAGTATTGTGGGTAATTACATTGTAGCTGTCTTAAATGTCCTAGGCTAAAATATTGCGCATTTGTGATTTTCCCTGTGGCTTGCAACCTCTTTTACTCAGTCACAAACTGTCTCAGTAAAGACTTTCTGCAAAAGCCTGTTTTTAAGGGGTAAAGGAAATGGCATAAAGACTGGGACAGGAGCAGGTAGAGTGTGTGTTTGTGGTTACGCATGCAGGGGAGATAGTAGGTTACAAGGGAATGGGTATTGTGATGAACAATTGTCTCAGACTATAAGTACATAAAAGGAGAAGACAGGAATTCCTATGCTGTGTCATTATTATTTTTGTGAGCTTTAAAGTAAACAAAAATGTACAAAATCCACAGCATCACTGGACTTTTTAAATGTAAAAGTTACTGTGTTCATTCCCATAAGCAGCACTCATAAAATAATGTTTTCTCTCTGAACTTTGCTGACAAAATTTATGTCCCCGGAGAGAATTCAAGGAAGAAAACACAGCAACGTTAGTACCATGTCTCTTCAGAAAGTCTGAACCAAACAAGATGCATGTCTTGCAAAAAATGAACAAACAAACAAAAAAACCCATGGACCCCAGGATGTTTTACACAAACAGCTCTCAGCACTACAGAAGGAACCCTTTTAGCAGAATGTTTAAGGCAAGTTTGGGGATTTTGTAGTAGCAATTTCATTCTCTTAAATTCTCTAGGGTCTGCATGTAATGATAAAATCAGGAGGCAGAAATATGAATGGATTAATGGATTTGACAAATGGCAGCAGTCTCAATTCCATTTGTGATTGATTATTCCTAAAAGGGTAAGTACACTTGTCCCATCTGTTCCTACCTCTCTCCTGAGAAGTGTTTAGGATATATATAAAACCAAAAAGAAGTACTTCAGGCTGTCTGGTGTTGTTTGAACCCTTTGAAATGAGAGGCTGCCTCTGCCATGGAGTGTTAGCTTTTGAGAGCAATTGAGCACCAAGTGACAGCCTTAATTTTTAATTTCTTTGCTTTTTTAGGTTTAAGACAGACTCTAACCAGCCGTCTGTGTTAATGAAACACTAAGTACATTATATAATTATGAGGTTCTGAATATAATTGGTGTGTACGCTACATAATTTCAGTTCCGACTATACTTGCATCTCTCATTTACCAAGCCACTGAAGGATATAATAATATTGAAAACAATAACAGATCAGTGCTTCTACAGTGTGGGGGGGTGCACTTAATAAGTGTGCTTGTGATTCTTATAAAGTGATCCTGGCTGATAAAATCACAGTAGCTAAAGGTTAAGGTTATCTGTAAGGTGAGTCTTTTCCTTGCAAGTCTGGATATAATGCCTTGACTGAGGAAACACCTCATTCTAAATGTGTATTCTGGGACTGGAGACCTGCCAATTTTTGTGGAGTCAGATCTCAGACATACAGTGCATTGTGGCAGGGGAGAACAGGGCTGCTCTCCGGTATGAAAAGGAGGTCACTGTCTTGTTTTTTCTGTTGTAAAGTAGTTGGACATCAGCAGAGACTCGTGAATGTGACAAGACAAAGGCTTGGGTAAGGTAATTCTTTTGGTGGTAGGATCTTGCATACCTGTTAGGCTTTACACGTGCCAGGCAAGGGTAACTATTTGGCTGCGCTGTTCTCAGAGGCCTCCATGCCTTATCTATTAGTTGACTGTGGCCTCCTGGCAATATGGCTTCTAAGAAGTTTAAACTTTTTTTCTGCTTCTTGGTGGAAATGCAGTGAAATATTTTTTATGTTTTTTTGCAAAAGTATGATTCTATCAAATATTCATTGATAACACCTGAGCCTTTTCTGACTAAGGAATGCTTGGTGAGATATGGAGTACACATGGTAGACTTAAAGTTTCCATGTTTTTCATTCCAATTATTATGAAAGGGGTGGAGCATGGACTTGAGCTGGGGTTCCTTGCCTCTAAATCACCAAGATTCTGCAGATGTTGGCAAACAGCCTCTTCTTGCTACCCCCTCCCCCCTTTTTATATCAAGTTGTCAAGACAAAAGGCAGCTTCCATGAAGCAGTAGTTGCAACCAAACTTTGTTCAACTGAAGTCCTATTCTGTCTTTACAGCTTGCCAGTTTTTCATTTCACTGTTATCACAAGATGCATTGTACAGTTAAACAAAGCAGACTGAAGTGCATGACCTTATCCATAGGGTCAATTCTCCAGCTATCTGGTGCGCTTCACCACCATGGTAGTATTAGTAACAGCACATACATGGCCTATTTGCAAGGTGAATTCTGTGATCTTTTCTTTTTCTTTCCCTCTGCCAAAAGGGAATTTGGTAAATCCCTCTTATAATCTAGTAATGGAAAAATAAATAAAAAATAAAAAGTAACCCTCATCTTACAGTTACTGGCAGAGGAAGGGGTAATAAACTGTTGTTGCTACCTGAAATCGCAGGTGTGCTCAGGTGGGCTGTGAGGTCCTTTAACTAGTGTCCAAACAAAAGTAGTCAACTATTCCTTCCTTTCATACTCTTGCAGATGTTGTTGCAGAGATATTGCTCCAAGACTTGTCAGCAGCAGCCTGCCATCAGACTTATCAGACACAATCTCCAAATGCTGCTACTACAGTAATTTTCCTTCACAGTTGTTCTTGCCACTACAACATTTGCCCACTAGCTCCTTGTTTTCCACCAGCTCAAATTCAACGTCCCATTTCATTATGTACTTTTACACATCATTACGTCCAGGTCTGCACTAATAGTTAGTTATGGAAAGGTACAATAATAAAAAATTCTGAAGTATCATTAGGTACAAGAAGGTTCATCAGAACATACGTAGTTGTTTAACAAGGAGTGTAGTTTATTTTAATACTTTGTTATCAAAATTATTGAAATCACTGAATCCGTGAAGATACTGGGCTTCCTATTGAGCAACGAGAGAGCAGTAAGTGAATGAAACTCACCCTGAATGGAATGGACTGACCTCATTTATGTCTGGACTGACTTAAGTTTATGTCAAGACCAAATGTTCTTACTCTTCATTGTTACTTGAGCTGGAGGTGCTTAAGATAGGAGAGCAGTAGTCTGCATCAGTTTTGTTCGAAAGAATTAACATCAATGCTTTTTGTGCTTTAACCTAGGTTTTCTTTTTTTAAACCTGACAGTTTTTGAGTTTCAGTTTTTTAAGATCTAAGGAAAACTTGAGAATTGGAGAGTGTTTCCGTCCAAACAAGGCAACTTTGAACGAATTCTGTGAAAAATCTTTATCCTAACTTGATTTTAGTAAAGACTAGTTGAAATATACAGTTTGTGATGAAACCTCAAGCCATACAAGTTTCACATAATTTCAGACTAACAAGTATTTAGGAATCTTCATTAATCAACCTAAGGAGTTAATATATCTTTAAATCTGTATGCTCGCTAGTCTTTGCTTAATTTGAGTATTACAAATTTAAACCAAACCTAAAAAGCTACAGGTGTTTAACTAAATCTGCCAAGTGATCCTTCATGCAAAGAAATGTGTTTCTGTTTTAAGTGTGATTTTTGTCTTTTTGGAGTCTTTTCAGACAAGAGCCTATTACATTGCATGGCACAGCACTGGTTGTTCTTTGTGTTTCTGTTACAGTAGCAGCAAATTGAGATAGACACCTTTGTGCTGAGTAGTGTACAAATATCTGTAGGCATCCTGTGTGGACGAAAGAAAGTCTCTCTTTTCTGTTTTGCTGGTGTGAATTGCTAAAGAGTATACAATAAATTTATGGCAGAATTCAGATTGCTCAAATCCCTCCAGTACTTTAGCTACAGACCGTCCTTTTCCCTTAATTTTTGCAAGGTAGAAGTAGCTCTCTTAACATGTCCCATGTAGACTAAATGCAAACACACAGTAATAGCTTGTGATTTAATTTCCTTGTTAGTATGTCTGTGAGGATTTTAGTGTGATTAGGCATTTTGAAGATCGAACACAGTTGTCCTTGTCCCTTCCAAATGGGATGAGCAAAAGGATCCTCTGAATAATCACTGCTTCATTCCACGTTCTTGCCTTATGTAGAACTCGTATTACTGAAATCCCTCTTTAGCTGCAGAGCACCTTTCTTTCTTAATTTTGATAAGACATCTCTCAGCTTGATTACAGTTATTTTTTCAGAGGACAACTGAGAAGGAGGGAACATCAACTCGGTGGAGATGGTGCCTTCTCCAAGTTCAAACAGTGCCTTTCAAGCATGAAGAAGAAAGAAAAGCTCACACAAAGAAGAACAAAGCAGGGTCCCCTACTTTGCTATTGAAGAGTCAGTAACAGCTGTCTCATCTTGAAAGGTTCCCACCACTGACATAAGGCTGCAACCTGCATGGTTACTATTATTTCAGTTAATCATTTGACCTCCAAGTGTTTCCCTCTTAGAAGATAAGAGGGAAATATTACAGTTGGACTGGAATATCTTACTTTAGGAGCCACAGTGAGGAAAATTTTATTGACAAATGGCAGCTGCATGCCTTTTAAACTTTAATGCAGCCACTTTACTATTTGGCACATTGGGGAATTTCTTTATCCTTGAAGTGCAGTGAGAAAGTGCACTTACTCTAGTTACATTTACAGCTAAATTATCAAGTGAAGTGCAGAAATATGAATAAACCATTCTCTTCTTTGAAAATTGGTTACTGGAGGCCAGTTCTACATTTCCAAAGGGTTATGAATCCTTTGCGTTCTTTTCTGAGATATTATTCTTAAGGGAAATACTTCAATGCATGCATGTCTTTTCAGAACATCCAGTGGTGTGTTGCAGACATGAATGCCTTAAGCATTACCCAGTGAAGGAGTGCTAATTTGAACCTTTTGAGACAGATCTTATTCATTTGAACATGAACTGTTTTTTAGAGATTGTAACAGCTGTCCTCCCTTCTTGTCAGACACTGCTTGGTTTTGCTAAATTTCAGACACAGCAGGAGGCTACCTTGTTATGCTCTAGGGACTTTAACTGCAGAATTGTGACAGTCCTCACTATTGTACCAAGAACAAGGTCGTACAGTTAGCAGTGTTGCTCAGGGGATGCAGGATCAAGCTTTGTATGTGAATGGCTTATTTGGGAAGCTGTGATTATATGAAAGCTTTAAGACAATTTTTGTTATCTTCTTTTCCTTGCAGTGGCCAGTTTGCTATAGTGAAGAAATGTCGAGAAAAAAGCACTGGTATGGAGTATGCTGCTAAGTTCATTAAAAAACGTCAGAGTCGGGCCAGCCGTCGTGGAGTGAGACGTGAGGAAATTGAACGGGAGGTTACTATTCTGCAGCAGATTCTGCATGCCAACATCATTAAGTTGCATGATATCTATGAGAACAAGACGGATGTGGTCCTCATCCTTGAGCTGTGAGTAAGGGGACTTCCTATCCTCTGGGGTAGGATGAGGTAAATAGGAACCGGAAAGGGCTGCAGAGGCTGCCAGAACATAGAAGCACTGTTAAAATGGAGCTGTTGTGCCTCGCAGATCTTGGCAGGATAATTGAATGAGGTTGCTTGCTTTCCAGTTCATCCATGCGCCCTGGGGATACAGGCGCACCTTAACATCAGCTGAGCCCATTGTTACTGAGTCAGGGAGTGTTGTCAACTTGAAAACAGTTTACTAACAGAGGGATTACCTCTTGTCTGCCTAGTGCTGCCCTGACGTGAACTTTGGAGGAAACACAAATGGCCTCTGAATGCTCATTTCATTTTTCTTCCTGTTTTCATCTCTTCCAATGCATGTGAAGCCACCAAGTCCTTAGCAAAATTTCAGGGAATCATAGAAATTTGCAGCCATTGTTACTACTCCCATATTTTCCTCATTTAGAGGAGAGTAGAGGGGAAAAAAAGAGGAGGAGGGCAAGGCAAGAGGTTTTTTTAATCCTTAGACTTTGACTGTTGAGGATGAATAGCAGCAGGGTGTGAATGCAGGACAGCTGCTTACTCTTCTTTTGTTCCCTCATGCGATGGGGGAAAACCCCTGCCATTTAGGTCTTGCTGACAAGTGAATACCCCCCAACCAGGGGATCTGTGGGCTGCTGTAGCCTCACCCCTGCATTGTGACCCATTGGGTAGCTGGGCTACTGGTTTAGGATTACTATCAGACACATTTGACGCTGGTTTGTGCTGTTTAAGAAGAGATTTAAAATCAGCTAGCAGCAGCTTCTCTGTCTAGGCTGAGGGGACAACAGCTTATTCTGCAGAACACGTGGGTGTCCCTGCCTTGGAGAATAAATGCACAGCCCAGGGAAGCTGGAGGTGTGGTCAGGAGTCATCTTAACAAAGCCTTGGCTAAGGAGCCTTTGCTTAGTTGGAACATGAGTTTAAATTTCAGGGAGTCACCTTTGAGGCTTTTGTCTGTGTTTAATCTTATTGACTGAAAGGAAGTGAGAGAACCTGGCTAATAGGTGTTACTATATAAAGAAACGCCAGTTTATTAGAATTTGAAGCAGTATCAAAATTGCCAGTCCCTGCAATAGCTATTAAATTACCTGTGTGAGTTCTGTTTGGCTGTTTGTTTCATCATCCTAGAAATACTACATCCCAAAGACATAAGCTGTTTCTTGCACCCTGTTGCCCTTCCTGTATGTTTGATGGAACTGAGGTGAAACATTTGAGATGGATCCAGACCACGGGCTAATAATGTAATGTCTTATAACACAACTTGTTTTGAATGTGTTCTGCCTGTTTTTGCTGCTTGGCTTGAGATTCTTAGGTCTGCCATTTGGGCAGACATGCCTGATCATGTTTTTGAAAGCTGTCATACCATTTTAACAGTGTTTCAAAGTAATTATGTTTTGGGGATTGCATGCAGGGGTTGGTTATGTGACGTTAATCTGAAATGTGTGTGGACGGTAAAGTTTACACAATCACTTCAATGCTGACACTGATGTATGTGTGATAGAATTCTCCCACTTTTGTAAAATGTAATGTGATGTAGAAGGACCCTAACAGTAAAGAGGAACAGGAGGATGATTTTATAAAGAAGAATACCTCTTTCCAGCCTGGCCAGGAGAGCTTTGCTCTGGGTAAATAGCATTTTTGCTTCCTGGCCTTATAACCCAATATGAGTCAAAATGACATTGGAAGAGTTATTCCTGTTTATGTGACTTCAGCTTATATTGGAGATGCTGAAGTAGAGGTTTTTGTGAGAACAAAGAGTTGCTTTGGCAGAGCTAGAGCAGGACACATAAACCAGTTGCAGCAGTTTTCAGGATTCCTAGTTTGTAAGTGAAGTATTAGAGTAAGTAACTGATCTATCAGATAGACTGAATATACTGACATGTTACATGCTACAGGAAATCGTTATCACTCTAGGTAGGTCATGTAATTAATTTCACCTTCTCCTGCTCATGCCAGGGATGCAAATTCTTCACTGTGAAGTCAGGAGGGGGGAACTATGTTGCCTGCTGCTTTCTGTTCCCAGTACTATGTCCAGCCATTCTGATGCGTATTAGATTTGACCCATAGTAGCTAGCAGTCACAGAAAGATCACTTGCTCCTCGGCATTGCTTCTGCAGCTAAGTGCTGTAGAACATTTGGGTGTCCTCAAATTTAATAGTGTTACTGTCAATGTGTTAGTTTGAGAGTAATTTCCAGAAAACTTTGCAGTTGCCTAATGTCAATTACTGAGTAAAAAAAACCAACAACCTAACACCAAAAAACAAACCAAAACCAAACCAAACACCTGCCATGATAAAATTGTATCACTTTTTAAAGAAATGAAAAAGGGGGAGGCACCAAGTGATTGGGTCTGTTTATACCCAAACTTATACTGGGATAATGAATTTGAATGAAACTTGGCACTTGACTTGTTGCTATTCCAGGTGTTTCATGGCTGAGGATCAGGACTGTAATAGAAGTGAGTGACTCTATGTGCATGGATGATCATATACATCTATGTTCAAAGCATTTCCTTCTGTACAGTTCATAGTGTGTGTTGTTGGTCTACCTTAAGAAGTTGAAAGGGATGTAAATTATCTTAGTGCATGTGCAGACTTGTATCTATGTGTATTTGTGTGGCTCAGCCTTGCTAACCTCCACTGAAAACCAGGGGAAACCTGAACACTGTCACACAAAGCAGAGGGTAGAATTGTGCTTGTACTCATCAGAGCCAGGAATCGAAATAGCTCTTCTAATAAATTGAGCTTTGCTGGTCAGAATGCATGGTCTTGGCCTAAGGGGATGAAATTTGTCATGTAGTAAAGGAAGACACACATCAATTTAAGCTTTTTTGGGTTGTGTCCTCCTCTTTTGTGGAATTATTATCATCTAGTTTACAAAGCTCTGAATCTTAGAGAAGCTGTGCAGAAGATGACATATCCTGTATCAGTCAATTCATGGTACTAAGGTAAAGCTGTAAGCAAGGAGACAGCCCGAGGTTGTTTCCTTACTAGAATTTTTAGGTAATTAGTAAATGATGCAATTTTTTCTCTATATATGAATCAGGAAATACAGAGACACTGGCTGAAGTTATGTAGACCATATGTTCCCTAGGGCACCTGCCTTGACCTTGTGTATGGAATCCAGGCAATGAAGCTTTGATCCCTGAGTGAGATGAAATAACTACTAGCTTTCCAGAGGAGCCAGCATTTAGGCCAGGGGGCATTCCTGGAGATTAATGTGACTGCTGGCAGATGGCATATGAGTGATGATAAGCATCTGTTAATTTTTAAGTATATATCTATGGACAAATGTAGTTCTCTCTAGCCATGCACTGGAAGACAGGAAAGGAGCTTGCTTTTTTTGTGCTAAAACAACCTCTCATTTCATTACCGTCTGCTTTTTCCTGTCCTCGCATGGCCTGACACATTTTGCGTGTCCTATTGTCAGGCTGTAGCTTATTGCACTTTTAAAAGGCTGAGTGCAACAGAGTTTTGACCTGATTAAGGCCACTGCATTCAGCTGCTGTATACAAATTGAGGATGGTGATAACTGCTAATAAAGATAATTAAATTCTCTCTGTAAACAGATGATCTCTCCTCCTGATATCAGTCTCATACTCCCTGCAGTTTATCAAAATAAGCATTACAGTACCTGACCAACTAACCTTATGTTAAGCTGCAGCTTCAAAAGAATGTACCTAGTATTCTTGATTAATTGAAGATGCTACCCTGATGTTTAAAAGAGGCTTTGGCTAAAATGTTGACCCTCTCCCAAGCTCACTGTGCTGGCACAGGCAAGACCATCTTCTGTTTACACAGGGGTTGATTCTACAGGTGCTGTTTCTCCTGTTCCAGGAGCAGGAAGAGCATTGCCAAGTCCACTGCTGTTAAGTGGGGTTTGGCAGGTACACAGTTTGCCCTTCCTTGTGCACATTGTTCAGGGATATGCTCTCTACAGCTTTTTGTGACCTTTCTGTTCTGTGTCTCTTGGGCCCTGCCTTGAGGCTGTTTTGCCCAAACAAAAGCAGTCTAAAGGCAGGTTTGATTGATACACCAGTCTCCTCTACTGGTAAGTGTCAAGGTTGTGTACACAAAATAAATAGCTGTTTTCAAGAAGTAAGGCAGCACTGTCTTTTATTGGACTTTGAAGGAAGAGCAAAGGCATCATTTGTTTGCTTCTTTGTTTGCCATGAGAATAAAGTGATGTGGTAAAAGGGAAAGATATGGAACCAAGAGGAAGGAATTTTTCTGTAACCTAAGGTTCTTTGAGGAAGGAGCATTTGCTTTTTTACAGTTGGTGCTGATTTAGAAAACACATCTCCCTGGATGTTAAATGTAACTTGTAGTGCAGTATATGAGTGTTTTACTGCAAAGGAATTAGTGCTAAACTGCTTTTTTTTCTGGGATTCTGTAATGGCTGGCTTTTGGAATTGCTAAGTCTCTTCTGCCTGAGGGTTTCTCTGAGTTCGGGTGCATAACTTGGATAAGAATGATCCTGCACTACACTGCTTACCACTCTCTGCACAATTTACTGAAACCTGTTTTGAACGCCTGAGTCTTTGTTAATGAGAACTCATCACATCTCTCCTACTGAATTTTCCTTTAGATTACTCTTTTAAGATGTCTGAGGCTTACGCTAATGTCTTAGGCTATGCCACAAGAGACTGGAGATGTAGTGAAGGAAGACACACACTGTTTGTGATGTATGCTGATCTCTGACCTTCAGAAAATGAAATGCTCGTGTGGTTGCTGTAAGAGGGAATCTTTTCCTGATAAAGTAACAGAGGGACTTCAGACTCCCTGAATCTTTTTTTTGTTTCCTTTTCTATTTTTATGTTGTATTCTGTACCTTGGAAGCTCCCCCTGCCTAGCCTGGTTCAAGGTTGTTGTGAACTAGAGAGAAGAGGGAAAATACAGCAAGGAGCTAGCAAGTCAATCTTCTACGATCCTCATTCTTGCAGGCTGTATGGTTTCTTCAGTGATGCTTTGGGTGTAGCTGGTTGCCCAGGATGTTGCTGAGGTTGCTGTTGGTGCAAAATCGCTGGTGTGCCCTGAGCAGCTAACCCAACTGTTTTAAGTGACCACTCTTGGGGGTACTGAGAGAGAAAGGGAATAAGTACCTCCTGTCTGGGCAGCTAAACAATTTTCTGACATTCCTTTGTGTAGCAAAGGAGATTCCTCAGAAGAAAGTTGCCAGCCTCCTTCAGGCAGGAAGGTATCCTCTAACATCCTTAGCACAGTCCTCAGTGCCAGGGGAAAGTGAGGGGAATAGCTTTCACAAAGTGGCTCAGCTTGCCTGCTCTCCTTAAGTGGTATCTTCTTTTGCTGATTTTGGAGAACCGGAGGCTGGGCTACATGGACTGGCTGGCTGGCCCAAGAAAGATGTTTTTTATTCTCACTCTTGATTAAAGAGTCCACCTTAAGAAGCAATTGCCAAGGAGATATTACAGGGTAAAAGAGGAAGAGAGAGTAGTGTGCCCACATAGTTAAAATCCAGAAAAGTAGAAGAAAGTATCCCAGTACAGCTGGCTTCCTGATGGCCCAGCCATAGTGCCTGCCAGGAGTGATTGCTTAAGTGAGGTTTGAATAGAAATCATTAAGGAACTGGGACTTGACTGCTCTCTGTACACAGATTTCACCAAGACACTATCAAGTTTTACTAACAGATTTCTTTACTGGCTTGTCACAATCAGCTGTAACAATTTTTAAACTAATGAACCAAAGCCCCTAAACCTACTACAATAAGGAAAGGAGATAGTGTTCCCTGGCTCCTGAAATGCACGGAATAAAACAAAACCTGTCCAGCAAGGCAGACGATAGTGCTGAGACCCTTGGTACGTGTCACCTAAAAAGAAAATCAGAGACCAAATAAGAGTCCCACAGGCTGAGTAACTCATATTAATAGGAAGGAGAAGGCAGCAGCCAGAGGCAGCAGTTTCAACATATTCCTGGGTCATATAAGTTAATTTTTGTTTGCCAGTCATTCGGTTGTAACAATTAAAGCATCAAGTGACTTCTGCCTAGGTGAAGTGAGATGACTTCTGCCCAGGTGAAGCATTCTGCCTCATGTTGCTTTGAAAGTTTCTGACTATGGAGGACCTGTGAAAAAATACTCAGTAATCAATGCTCAAGTCAGTAGGCCCTGTGTAAATCTCTGCCTTTGGAACAGCAAGCTATGCTGTCACCCACAGCAACAGTAGAAGCTAAGAAATAAGCCCAATGTCTTTGTGGCTTTTGACATGTTGTTCTTGTTTGCAGTTGACTTATCCTTGCAGTTTTTGTAGTTGTTCACAATAGTTTACTCTGAAAGAGGCAGAGTAGGGAATCACCATCTTGTCGCCACCGGCATTGTGTAGGAACCTGGGGTCAGAGAAATGATTGCATGAAAGACCACAGCATGATCTAACTTGTCTGTGAGTCACAGCACTTAGTTAACATAAAATGTTTGAACCTGCCAGTTCTTTTACAGATACATCAGACAACTGGGCCAAAAGCTTGTTTTCTAAAATGACTGTTGGATCTCGCAGGTCTTGTGCTTGTGCTCTGAGTGGTGACCACATATGGGTGGTACACCTGAGCCCAAGAGCAACAACTGCTTTGTGGGTGCCCCCAACAATAAATTTGAATGAGAATAAATCAATAATATCGATGACAGTGTGAACTGGAAATAATAAATACAAGCATAAGTAACCATTGCAAACAATGCCCAAGTCAGTATCTAGATCATCTTGTTTCATAATATATAGAAAAATAGCACTGGAGCTTTCAATACAAAAATGAAAATAGAAGTCTTATGTACTAAATATCCGTGGAATATATTTCAATTTTGATGTGAAAACTAATAGTAACTAGTAGCACTTCGTTGATTTGGGAAAACAATTTTAGGTACCTTACAAGCTGCTACAATCTGCTTTCTTCTTAAAAATTCAGCATGAAATAAATGATTTCCTGTCAGTTATGTCAGGCAAGAATCTGTATTAGAACGATGTAAAGGCTGTTCTGGAAAGAAAAGAGATTCTGTTGGCAGATCTTATTGCCTCATGTTTCTGATAGCAACGGATAAGAGAAGTAATTCTTTAACAGTTGTTGACTATTACAACTTGTTCTATTTCTTCTGTCTCATCCAAAATGAAAATGTTGAAAAATAGCACTTGAAGTGGTTAACATCAAAGTCTATCTATTGAAATGTGTACACGTGTGTAGATTCATCTAACAATGTACCTTTTTTTGGTCCTTTATTAATCATTGATGAGTCAAACCTTGCAGTGTCAATGGATTAGGGAAAGCTAGCCCTTAATTTACAGGAGAGAGAGCTGAAGCCAAAAGGAAGTTTTGGCACACCTGGGACGAGAACACAAAACTCTAGATTGTTTGCAAAAGCGGCCTTTTTCTAACTATATGGAGGTTTTTTGCTACTTTAGTTTTCTATGCTTACATATATTTTGTCTTACAATGCAGTAGAAAAGAGGACGTTTTCTGGTGTGTTTTGCAGAGTTTCTGGAGGAGAACTTTTTGATTTCTTGGCACAGAAGGAGTCTTTGAGTGAAGAGGAAGCAACCAGATTCATCAAGCAGATTTTGGATGGTGTGAATTACCTTCACTCTAAGAAAATTGCTCACTTTGATTTAAAGGTAAAGATGCTGATTTAGACTTATTGTTACTGTTGCTTTTAATGATGGTCTGTGGTTTCTGCAATTGGTTAGATATGCCTAAAATAATAGGTATGACCATTTTAAATGCACTTCACAGCTGAGTGCTCCAAGGAAGACAATCTCCTTTATCAGGCCTGTGGAAACTTTTGGATGGGCTTATATATTTACTGACTGAGAAAAAGAAATTGTAAGTCTTCATCCTTCAGCTGTTTGCATTTGTGGTATCATCCAAAGCATACTGTTTAAAAAAAAAAATAAAAAAATCAGAATGATGTACGGAAGAGCATTTTGGGGAAGAGGAGGGCCAGGGCCAGGGATGTGTTTTCTGTTTTAAAAGGGGACAAGATAAACTAAGCTTCCATTTCATGTTGTATCCCAATGCTGCTGAACTGATAATCTAGTGGCATATCTTGTCAGATTAGGGAACTACACACAGTTGTGTGAAAAACTTCCGTCTCACTGTGAAAACAAAGGTATCTTGTTTTCATCCTGGCAAGAGGCATCATTAAGAAAATAAGCTTAGGAGTGCTAGCGGAAGATACAGAAAGGCAGATTTTGCATGAGATAAAATTAAAGGAGTGAAAGTATTACTAGATTTGCTTTGCTTTTATGAACTTCTGGTCCACACAATGATGTCAAATTTCACGGTTGTCATCCCTTTGGCAAAAGAATGAATTGTAAATGGTTAGCCACAGGTACGTGTTTCTTGTTCTACAGTGTTGTATATGTGAAAGAAAAAAAAAAAGCACTTGAGAACCCTGTTACTTTCCCAATATATTAATATTATAATAACAAAGATCTCTCTTCTGTTACTTTTAGCCTGAAAACATTATGCTTCTAGACAAGAATATCCCTATTCCACACATCAAACTCATTGATTTCGGCCTGGCACACAAAATAGAAGAGGGAGTTGAATTTAAAAACATTTTTGGAACTCCAGAATTTGTAGGTGAGTGAGTGACCTGTTCCTTTGTCTCATATTTCAAGTTCCATGAGGAAGTTGAGACATCTGCTCAAAGTTAAGAAGTGAGGGATAGAGGTAGTTTCAATATCATTTGTATCAAGGTGACCTAAATCTAGAGGTTTACTTTATTTTTCTGGAGTAGCCAAAAGGTTCTTTGTATAAACCAGATGTGCTACTCCTGTAAGAGTAGGTTACTGCCAAATAAATATTGAGAGATGTAAATTCAGGATTGAGTTTGTGAAACCTTGCAAACACAAATAATATTTTTTTTACTTGTTGCCTGGGGCAAGTAAGCTCTCTGCGTTGTAGTAGATGGGTATGCAATTACATGGGTATCTCTGTCATTGCTTTCTAGATAAAACTGCCTCACACCATACACCTGTTGAGTAAAAAAACCCTCACCTCCCCTTACATTTTTCTGCCTGATTCTCTTTTTGTTACTCACTGATCATAATTCTCATCTGTCTTGCTTGGATTTTAGGTTAATCTTACTCCTTTCTACTAGTTTCAAGTAGAGATTTTAGGGTCGGGTTTTGGGGGTTGAGGGGCGGGGAGAGAATCGTTATTCATATTCCTCTTAAACACAACCGTTACAGACAGCTTTTTTCATATTATTACCTCACCTTGGTAAAAGACCATGGTGCATGCAGCCTTATATGGGGATGTTTTCCAACATGGAAATGTTTCTCATAAAGATAATAGGGTTTGACACGGACAGCAATGTAGGCTGGCATGTAATTTCAATCTCTTGCTGTTTCTGACTGGCCATTAGAAACTAGCTTTAATGGCACCTGTGAAAAACAAAACAAAAGCTCACTCTTAGAGGTACAGTATCCTTGGGAGGTGAAATAATTTATTTGTTATAATTTGCACTGTAATTGGTATATAATATCTGCTTCACCCTTATTCTCCAATTGCATTATGGTCCCAGTTACTCTGCATAATCTCTTCTGGACACCTGTGAACTTGAATTCCTATCAGGGCTCTAAAATTATAAACAGTGCATCCTATAACTACGTTTCCTTTTCCCACCCTTCTTTCTCCCTCTTGGTAATTCTTGGCCGCTGTTCAATTCAGCCTGGTAAAAAATTTGTTACCTCAGTTGCTGTTGTTTGATTAAACTTTTCTTACAGCTCCAGAAATAGTAAACTATGAACCGCTTGGACTAGCTGCAGATATGTGGTAAGTTTTTAACTTCTTTTTTCCAGGCTGCTCTACTATTATTTTTTTCCCAATTTGTTTCGAATAGAATCCGTTCTTACTACAACAAATTCAAAACAAAACTAAACGAAAACCTGAAGTGCAGTTAATAACTCTTTGTTCTGTCTTTACATTTTTTATGCACTCTTTTTAATTAAAAGAGAAGCATTTGGTTTCTGGGAAATTATAATGAAAAACATTAATGATGGCAGTTTGCCACTGTCCACTGCAGAGGAGCATTCTTAAAAGAAAACACGTTCCTGCAGCGCTTGTGACAGCTTTATTTATAAGAGCACTGCATGCAGAGGAGACCTGCGTACTAATCTGATCTGCTGAGAAGGCAGGCAAAAGAGGTCACCCCAAATAAAACATCCTTGCTTCTATTTCTTTGTATTTCTAATGTGTACTGTAGTAAATACCTGCTTGAGTAGAAATACATAAAGAGACTTCAAATATCCACATTACTTGAAGTTATGTGTAAAATTCATGTTTTCCCCAAAACACCATTCTTTAAGAGAGTTCGCTAAAGCCACGATAGCTGGCCTGCCTGTATAGCAGCTACTATTGACTTTTTCATATTCTGTATATTAAGAAGAATACAAGTCATGTAGAACCCCTGCAATTAATTTCCTTTGTTTTTTAGGAGCATAGGAGTCATCACCTACATACTGTGAGTACAATGGATTCACTCATGTAGAAGCATTCCTAAAGGTCTATTGCACTAGTACAAAATAGCTCTTCCCTTTAGTCATTTAAGAAAGGAGCTGCACACGTGGGGTGGGCAGTGGTTTGTCTAATGGACAAATGTTATCCTGCAGCCTTTTCAAGTTTAAAATAAGGGGTAAAAGAAGAAGGGCATTCTGAGCAGACAAAGAACAAATGTCTCTAGCATCACTGGGCATTTCTGCTTCTTACGGGACCTCATCAGCTCCAAATGGTAGAGGATGGAAAATCCCAAGTGTATTGGTTGCTCATAGAATGACTATCAGTTAGCAGTGTGTGCAGAAACTAGAAACAGAAAGTGTAATAGTACCGTGTACAAGGTGAGTTATTTCAGGTGAAAACAGGGAAGTTTTAATTTGCTTGTAAAGGCAGCAGTCTAGTTTACTATGCATAAATATGGTCACCCATATTAAAAATGGTGAATTTAAGCAGGGATAGGAGCAGAGAAGTTGACCCTGGGAACTGAGAATTCATCTTACAGGAGAGAAAAGGGCTTGTTAAAGCTAGTAAAGCAAAGGCTGGTTGGGAATATCATTGCAGTCAGTAAGCACAAGGGAAAAAAAAGGTACTTTTTAGAAGAAAAGTGTTTCAACTAGTGATGAGTAAATAAAAGAAATGAGGTTCTGTGGGCATCCTGGGGAGAGGCGGTCGAGAGAGTTTTAAGATGGAGCTTGACAATTTGTGAAACTGCTTGTGTGACAGTGGATGCTGCAATGGAGGGACAGCACTCGTGTCAAGAATTCTTCTTTCCTCTAGTTTGATATGAGAGCATCAAAGTCCATTGAAATCAAGCTCCTGTGACTGCTGGGGAGCAGCGCATGGTGGATACTGCATGCTTGGAAATGCCTCACCCTAACATTCCTGCCTTGGACTTTTGCTGTTCCTTATGACACTCAGAGGAGTAACTTGCTGCCAAACGCAAAGGAGGTGCACTTGAGTATTAGAGGGATTTGCACTACACAGCTCAGTGCTCAGTACAAGTGCAGAGACTTGAAAGGGAGGGATTGTCTTTTCAGTGTGGAGAATAAATGGAGCGGAATTAAATCCACTCTTCGGCTACACTCAAGGCTTAGACCCCAAAAGCTGTAAAAAAGCTATGGTCTGAATCCAGGAAATCAGATTCAGTGCAAGAAATTCCCTTCTGTCCTGTGGTGCAGAAAAAGATAGGGATATGGGTTGAGCCCAAGCTCAGGTAAAGGGATTTAAAATATTGTCCAGACCCTTGCTTTTTATCAACACTCTGGTCTTCAGTGACATGTGTACTTGACAGGATATTAAACTTTGTAAATTGTTGTTTATGTGCGTTCGTAAATGATGAGAGGAAAACTGAAGAGTTGAAGATGAGCAGGTGGGAATACTTACCATGCGGTTATAGTGATGCACAGATGGTCAGGTGCTCTTGAGGATTTTCTGTTACATTGAGAGTTCTGTCCTGGGTGCAGAATAATGAAGTGGGTTTCTGTACTGTATCCAGTGTAGGAGATCTGTTTTACTTGATTGGCTAGTAATGCTTGCCATAGTAATTTAGATTGAAAATTGTCTCCCTATAAATGATCAGGAAAAAAAAGCATGCTTTTTATGATCAGAGGGGTCAGCTTGCATGATATGCTATGTACTAGAAATTGGTATGCCTTTAACTAGTATTGCCTGTTAATTTTATAGCCTTTTGTTCTGAAGAATTCTGAATAAATGGGGTGTGTTTAATGATACTGCCTACTTTAGCAAACATGGCAGCAATCAAATGGTCACCATCATCAGGTGTAGCGTTCAAAATGCCTGCAAGTCCTTAATTCAGTAACCAGTGGAGTGATTCACTGGGTTGTAAGGGTGAAGCCTTCTATTACTGAGGTCTGCTGTTAGATGAATCAGGATATGACAAAAGTAATCTGCATTAGGTGTTAGGATTTGAGAATCCTCCCATTTCACAGACCTCAAAACTGAGTCACAAAGAGAAAAAAAGTTCAGAGGAGAACTGAGGACTGATGGCTTTGGTTTCCAGCGAAGGGCCAAAAGGTGGAATTACAGCTGCTTCATGGCACAGTTTTGGGAAAGGGGAAAGAAACCAAGGCTCTAGGGCAGGTTTCCAAGCTTTAGTTTTGGAACAACTCCCATGGTCTGTGGTAAGGTGCCTGCTTGTAGCCTTTGTGGGTAACAGAAATAGAACAAAAGCTTAAGAGGGAGTATGTAAAAACTGTTAACAAGTGAGACTGACTGTGGCTTATGGAGTGAAATTTACTGCATCAAAGGCAACTGGAGGACGTCACTCCGTGCTGCCTGCCTGTGTCAGCTGCTTTGGTGTCATTGTATGATTGTAGAGGGAGAGGAAACACTTTATGCACTCAAATATTTATCCTGTGGTAGCTGGGGACTAGGCTGAATGGCCCAGGTGCTCCCATTTAACTTTCTGCTTGCCCCCAAATTCCCAGTCAACATGGTAGTGGCAATACAGACAGGGTAGAATGTCTGTTGAGCAAGATCATGTAAGCAAGCAGTTTAGTATTCAAAACCTCAATTTGCTGCAGTCCTGTTTTGCACCTGCTGCATCCTGAAACTATGCTATCAAAGCTAGACATAATAGATAAGCATAATAATAGCCGAGAAGATTTTTAAAAAGGGATGAGATCAATTTCCTTGGTATAAATAACATCCGCTGTAAACCGGACTTTTGCAAGTCAGCATCCCTGTGGACTGGGGGAGGGAGGGAAGGGGAGGGAAGAGAAGGCAGGGCAGGAGGAGTCTGCAATGAATCTGTTCTGACACTTGAGTTTTATGGAGCAGAGGTAAATAGTCATCAAAGATGAAGGTCGTCAGTCAGTTGAGAGATAGACAAAGCAGGATGAAAGCTTTTTCTGTTTAAGTGAAGATTGCTGAATAGCATTTTATTATCATGTCTCCGTTGTATCCTTGCAGTTGGAGCAGAGTGCCAACAGAATGAAATTTTGCATTGTTCAGAAACATTTTATTGCAGCCAAAGTCCCTTTGTTTGTGGAGTCCTTTTAATGAGCAGTATGGCCCTACCTCTCTGGCGGAGCTGGCCCCTAGGCAAGGCCACGCACCTGACTTCTGATCACACATTGTGTTTTGGTTCCAGCTGAGCAAGGTCTCTTGGCTGAACACACTGTGCAGGGAACTTGTCAGTAGCTTTGCAGACAGAAAAACAGTAAGGGCAGGCCTTTTCCTACTCCAAGAAAATCTATAGAAACACTACTTTATCTGCTTGAAGCTGATAGAAGCTTCTGCCTGGTAGTGTGTCGTGGTTTAACCCCAACCTACAACTAAGCATCACCCAGCCACTCGCTCACTCCCCCCACGGTGGGATAGGGGAGAGAATCAGAAGAGTAAAAGTGAGAAAGCTCATGGGTTGAGATAAAGACAGTTTAATAAGTAAAGCAAAAGCTGTGGGTTCATGGGGATAGAGACTGTCCTCACCTGAAGCTTTTTCTACTTTGATTAGCAATGACCTCATTGAGACACTTAGGAGAGTCTGTGCATTTCTATCTGTGTGCACACATTAGTGCTGCACTAGAGACTTTCAAGACGAGTTTGACTCATAACCACAGACGTAGTGAGCCTAAGCCAGACCTGTTATTTCCCACGTGGCATGGCTGCTACAACACGAGATCCACAAATGTCCTGAGAGTATATTACACTGTCACTGTAATTTCATTAGGGGACCTCTGCTGTTTATTTTTCCAATTGATTCTTCTTTCTGCCTTATCTAGGCTTAGCGGTGCATCGCCTTTCCTTGGAGAAACTAAACAAGAAACGCTTGCCAACATCACAGCTGTGAATTATGAATTTGATGAAGAATTTTTCAGCAATACCAGTGACCTGGCAAAAGATTTTATTCAGAAACTCCTGGTGAAAGATACGCGGTAAGTAAAAATTCAGAAAGATCCATTTGTCTCTAAGATAAACCTGGTGAAATAGCCTGATAAATAATCTGCAGAGCTTTCCCTGTAGTGTGTATTGCCATTCTGGAGCCAGACAGGGGGCAAAGTTAGCTGCTGTGCCTCTAGTTAATCACTGCACCCAGAAGCCCTAACAAAAGGAACCAAAATCTCCCCAGTTATTCTCACCTGAGTCGGGCCTGGTACAACAGGGTGTAGGTGAAGAGCTGAAAATGGCGTGCAAAATCTCTAGTTCTGGGTAATTACCACTCCAATATTTCAGTCTATTATGAACTACTTGCAAGGAGGTGACGTGATCCCAGAATGTGCTCCCAGTGGTGCAAGGGCAGAAAAATCACATGTGCTTATAGTAGAATTGTTCCTTAAGTCTCTCTGCCTCTGTTGCAATCACCTAGAATTTGTGTGACAGCTATGCAGATCTTAATTCCCAGTTCAGAGGAACCACAGACCTTTTTTTTAGGTTTTCTTGCTTTTAATAAAGTGCACACAGAAGTAGCATCTCCTTCCCATAACCCTATTTGTCCTGGAGGCAAGTCAGGCTGTTGCAGATCTTCCTAATGGCTTCATTGGGGAAGAAGATAGGTATTAGAGAGAAAGAGGCAAGCTGTTCGGTCAAGGTTAGAGCGAGCACCTTTCCTATGAGGACAGGCTGAGAGAGTTGGGGCTGTTCAGCTTGGAGAAGAGAAGGCTCTGGGGAGACCTTATAGCAGCTTTCCAGTATCTGAAAGGGGCCTACAAGAAAGCTGGAGAGGGACTTTTTACAAGGGCATGTAGGGGTAGGATGAGGGGTAATGGCTTCAAACTGAAAGAGGGTAGACTTAGATTAGATCTCAGGAAGAAATTTTTCACTCTGAGGGTGGTGAGGCACTGGAACAGGTTGCCCAGAGAAGTTGTGGATGCCTCATCCCTGGAATTGTTCAAGGCCAGGTTGGATGAGGCTTTGAGCAACCAGGTCTAGTAGGAGGTGTCCCTGCCTGGGGCAGGGGGAGTTGGAACTAGATGATCTTTAAGATCCCTTCCAACTTAAACCATTCTATGATTCTGTAAGATTTCTGCAAATTCTCAGGTCTTAGAATAGATTAGGGCAGGGGGGGGCTGACAAGAGGTTTGCACAGGTCTAGCAACCTCCTTTTAAGAAAGGACAAGTCAGTGATATTGATATTTGTCCCACGTACAGAGGCAGTCCCTGTGCAATGCTGTGTTTCTACCTTTGATTCTCAGTGCTCTTAAAGTGCTGTTCACCAAACTGCCACAATGCAGAAGGAAGTTAGGATTGATCAGATTTGATTAGGATTGAAGTATTCCTCTCAGAAATGTTCAGGAAATGGCAGCTCTTGCAGTGATGTAATAATTATGTTCCAAAGGACAGTTTTGATATAATTAATGTTGTATACCTTGATTCAGACCCAGTCATATTAAAGTTGTATAGAAAAGATTTATTTTCTAAGCATGTACGACTAAGAAAACAAAGTAATGTTTTATCACTTTTTACAGAAGGATACACAAAAATACAGGTAGATTTTGATCAAGTAAGAATTAAATTTGTGTGGAGTGAGGACAGCTCCTTACTGAAACTTAGAACAGTTTCTAAACTACACACAAGCAGTATGCCTCATGGAGAAAGACAACCCTGAAATTTGAGAGTTAGTCCTGGCATTATCTTGATAAATGCTTCATATGAAGCCTGGGAGAACTGTGGGTCAAAGGACTTGTGTACAAGGTATTTCTCATTCAAGTCTATGGGTTTTTTGTGTTATTGTTTTTTTAGAAAACGGCTTACAATTCAGGAAGCTCTGTCTCATCCATGGATAACGGTAAGACTGAATAAAGAGACAGATCTTGCTTTCTACTGTGAGCAAAGCAGAGATAATATTCTTACTCTTTATTGGTGTGTTAAATGGAAAACTATCCTCTAAGTACTTACAGACCCTAGGTGTCTCAAAGATGCACTGGAAATAAATTGGTTGGGTCTGACTAAATCCTTGGATTTCTTCAAATGACTTCTTTTATTATTATAACTTTCAAAAAGAGGGGGACAAAGCTTTCATGTTTGTTGCACTCACAGTATCCTACATTAGACTGTGCCTTGCACTTTTTTCTGTTTGCATGCACATATGCTACATCTTGGGTTTAGTGTTTTCTTGAATTGACTACAGCCAATGGGGAAAATGTAATTACTCTCAAGATATAACTGCTGTATCAAGTATGTTGATTTGTGTGTCTATATATTTTTTCATCATAAACATTGCTTGCTTTTGTGGATACATCTCTTATTGAAAATACATTTAGCTAATCTCAGCATGACTAATGAGGATGTTTGAAATTCAGTTTTTGCTCTGCACTGCACAAAACATTAACGGGAGCATTTCAGGATTGTTGTTTTTCTTCTTACAAATATTGATAGCTGTGAGACTGTTAACTGCTAAAAATTAACATGAAAATAAATTGCTGCCCTGTTATTTACACTTACCACATTGGAATGAATGCACATCACTTGTCACTTTCATTTTTGGGTTTGTATTTGTGTTTTTTTTCTCTTAATCAAATGCATGAAGGAAAATCTGTGGGAGCAAAGAATCTCCCAGCATTGTGGAAATTCAGGCTGCATCCTTTGTGTAGAGTTTTTTAATTACTGCACTGTCTTGTAAATGTTCAGTAATACTGGTTCCTCTGTCTGACGACTCACCAGCTGAAAGAAGAAGTAAAAGTCCAAGAAAACAAGAAGGTTGAGAACACACAACTGAAGACAAAACGCCTGAGAGAGTACACCATAAAGTGCCATTCGAGTATGCCTCCCAATAATACCTACATCAACTTTGAGCGCTTTGCCCAGGTAGTAGAAGACATTTCACTTGTGGAACGAGGTTTCAGCATTTTGGCTGCATCCCACGATTCCTTGCAGGAGGACATTGATGCTCTGGTTTCCATTTATAATGAGAAAGAAGCTTGGTATAAAGAAGAGAATGAAAGCGTGAGGCACAAGCTGTCTCAGCTGAAGTATGAATACCGTAAAATTGAATCCCTGAAAAGACATCTACAAGATGATATTAAGACTGTAGGCACTAGTCTTGCAGGCATAACTGGGAAATATGCTGATCTGCAGAGTCAGTATGAATCTCTCAGTGAAGAACTTTCTGAGGAACTCAAATGGATACAGGATTTAATGAGTAGTTTTCAACTGGAAAATGAAGCCTGTGTGAATGGAAACTTTGACTCTGTTTTCAACAAAGATATTAATGAATCACTAATGGAGCTGTTAAATAGATCTCGCTGTGAAGAATTCCTTGCAGGGTTGAATCTTGATGTAGCAGAATCAAATCAGTAATGTTGTAGACCAGGTTAGGTTCAGGGTTTGCTGCCTGTTTCAACGTACAGCAGTTTAAAAAGTTCTCAGTGCATAGATTCTACAAAAAAACCATCACCTAAAACTAAAATAGAAATTCTGATGTATTGCATGAGATGCTGACCAAAACCATAAACTCCCAGTGGTTTATAGCATTGAAGTTTTTTTCCCATGTCAGTGTCTGAACTTATAGGAACTAGATTATCACAGTGGTATGGACACATCTAATCCTACAGCCTTTTGCGTTGCCTATATCATACTTCATCATGTATTACAGTTCCTGAAGATTACGAAGTAATTAACTTGGAATAAACAGTAGGTCACTGTGTACTTACTAGAAGCTGGGTGCCTGGAAACTACTAAAAATCTCATGAAAGCATCATTGGTTGGATGAAGGAAGCAGTTGTGTAAACCTGGTACATGCAGGCAGTTCTATAGACCGTATGAGAGAAATATTTGCAAAGGTTAAATCTGTCCTGTAAAACAAAGTAAATGGTGTAATAGTTTAACATTTAGCTAGTACTGTGGAAATTCTCTGGGAAATGGCTGCTGATGAAGAAAAGTTAAGATTATTTTTTAGGCCAGTTATGCCAGGTGAAATCTTTTACCATCAAAGGTGTTAGCTGAATTTTCAACTAAAGGATCAATCAACAGCTAAGTTTCCTGTGCCATACCAAAGAAATCCTAGTCAAAAGACACAATTGGGAATTTGTACTGAACTGATCAAATAACTGTGTAATTTTACAGTGCAAGTATTAATTTGTGAGTGATAAGTGATAACGTAGACCTCTGGTTTGCTTTCTACATAAAGAAGGTGACAAAGCTACAAC
This sequence comes from Burhinus bistriatus, assembly GCA_013397275.1. Classification (NCBI taxonomy): domain Eukaryota; kingdom Metazoa; phylum Chordata; class Aves; order Charadriiformes; family Burhinidae; genus Burhinus; species Burhinus bistriatus. Next base: position 212,913 of record VYXH01000959.1, on the reverse strand, counting down.
TAATTTAATCTATGATGTGGGATTTGAGACTAGTGTTCTCGCTGTGAAGATTTTTTTTTTCTTAAGTTTTAAAAAATAAAAGAAAAGTTGGCCCAAACTTGAATCATGCCCTGCTGTCTTGTACTTCAAAGAAGTAATTTGATTATACTGTATTAATATGCACAGATGTACCCGTCTCATTTTTGAACACAGTAAATAGTTATTTATGAGGGATGCAATTTTTCCCTGATGCTGTAGTTAGCGACTGAAAAAGAGATGTCAAGCCTCTGTGTACTGAAAAGAGTTGCCAGCCTAGCTTCTGCAGCTAATTTGCAGCCCCTCTGCTTAGCTGTATGAATTTGCTACAAGATGACTGTTAGGCAGCTACAAGAATCAGTGAGATAGTAGCCAGGCATCTCTGCATCACTGCTCAAGTCCATCTAGAGTGGACCTTTCACTGCCCAGCCTCCCTCCTCCTTTTCCAGAGAAGTTAATAACCGAACTAAATTAAACTGTTGTTGTTCATAACATTATTAAGAATAATGTTTCCTACTTTGAGATAAAAAGATAAAAGCATACTCTCATCGAATTTGCGTAGAGTACAGTGGACCCATCACTGCCGTGTCTTCATAAAGACTTGCAGAGGCTGGTGAAAATTCAGAGGTCTGAAAACAGTTATTCAATAGGGATATTGTTGCTCCTATCATTGTACTTGGTGGAGGATGGAAACTGGATGTGCCTCTCCGTGGCATCTTTCTTTGCACAAGTTGTAAAATTTTAAAAAGCTTCAGAGTAGTGTAGATAGCCAGGAGATGTCCCTAGCAAGCTGGTGTTGATGGCTGGGGAGAATTGGGCTCCACTGTGACAAATAGTATTGAGAATTTTACTTATGTCCATTTTTTTATTCTCTTGGAACGCTTCAGTCATCACTTCTGCAGGTTCCTTTGAGCTGGAAGACCCACAAGATACTGTCCAGGGGAACTGGAACACAGGATTTTTTTATGAGGGAGAGAGTTTCAATTCTTGTAGAGTAACTTAAAGCTTAGTGAGAGCTAATATCTGCAGAAAAGACTCTCAAGAAAGAGAGTCTGCCTTCCATCAGCCTTGATCTCATATTCTCCGTTCATGCAGGTTTTCTTTATGAACAAATACATTGGCACAATGAGAAGGAACATTAAATGAGGCCACTCTGTTCCTGAACGTGTTTGAGCGAGGTTATTATTGTTGTGACTTAGTCCTTGAGGCTAGTGCTCTCTGAGCTGAGGGAGGTTACTGACATACTGCTTTTGAGAAGATATTCTGATGGTTGACAAAATGACAAGGTCACTGGTTTGCAGGCTACTTAGAAATTGAGAGGCATTATTAGGAGTCTGGAGTACTGTAAAGTGAGCTATTTTGATTCAGTGATGGTTCTGCTGCTGAAAGTGCACTCAGAAATTTTTCATGATGATTGTACAGCTGACGTTTAGCCAGTGACTTTTTTTCCACTTCAAATTGATTTCTACTTAGTGTTTTGTTGCACAATGCTAGCCAGTTGCAGCATGAGGAAATGATTTATGCTTAAATGTCCCAGTTCTGCTGTATGCAAATGGTGTATACATCTAAATGAGAAACAGGCCCAGCTGATAGCTTGGCTCCTTGAATTACTGCTGAGATAACTGCACAAATGCTATACCTATAGCATTTGGTGAGAAAAGTGAATTTATTGTCTCATAAACACTATCAACTATTTTGCTGAAAAAAATGTTTAAATCCTCACTAATGTGTTTTCCATTCTCCTTTGGTACTCTTGCTTCTTCAGGTGTCTGGCTTGGTTGCTTTCCAGTCCAGTTCAGTATAAATATTTCTGGGTTATCCACCTCTTACATAAGCAGATCAGAACTGCTGGAATGGTTGTCAGTCCATAAACTCTATAATCTTTGAAGGGTTGATTTCTGGCCTTTCTCTTTTCACTTTCACTGGATCTGGTTTTGAATTTTTTTTCCCTCCATCTGTCAGATACAGTTTTCTGGTCTAGGCAAATTTTGATGTGGTTTTGGAGTTGAAAGGTGCTTCGTTTTCAGAAGGACTGTGTTGGGGTTTGTGGAACATCTGTTCCTTAACACCAGATTGGTATCCAAAAATTTTAGGCATGTGTCTGAATTCTGATGTGTATTTTTTTCTTCCTGTTTTTCCATACTCGGGTATTGCAATTCTTTCCTCATATATTTGTTGCCAGGGTATCAATATCTTGTGCTCTCATAATCTGGGTATGGTTAAAGGACAAGGCCTTAATTATTTTCATGTAGCATGTATCCTCATCACTAATACTAAATGACAGCTAACTTTTTCCCCATTTTATTATGGTGATGTCAGCAAAACATACTGGAGTGAGTTTGACTGAATGCTGTGAAAATGATTAAGGGATTAGAGTGTCTGTCAAAGGGGGAGAGGCTGAGAGAGCTGGGATTGTTTAGTGTCAAAAAGAGAAGGGGGGATCTTCTCAATCTGTATAAATATGTGGTGGAATGGAGTAAAGAAGACAGAGCCTAGGTCTCCTCAGTGGTATACAGTGACAGGACAAGAAGCAATGGGCACAAATTCAAATAAAGAAATTCCATTTAAACACTGAAAAAAGCAAACAAACTTGTTTTCTAAAGGAGCAGTCAAATACGTGTTGCCCAGAGGGGTTGTGGAGTCTCCATCCTTTGAAACCCAAGTAGGATGTGGTCCTGGCAAGCTACAGTAGCTGACCCTGCCCTGAGCAGGGGGTTGGACTAGATGATCTCCAGAGGCCCCTTCCAAACTCAACTGTTCTGTGATTCCTGGCAAGTCCAGTGTTGACCAAAGCTGGTCGTGGATTTACTTTTCTTGGGCGACCTTCTACTTTTGCTTGGGATCTGTCAATCTCAGGCTAATTGCAGAAGATTACTTGCAGTGGCAGGTTATCTGAGCCTTCCTGAGATTTTGATAAGCAGACAGGGTTTTATCAGCCAGCATTGTGAGACACGGGAAAAGGGCTACTCTTTGGTACCAGTTTAATATTTGGGTTGTAGAGTACACCTAGTGCACTCTGAAGTTATTCCGTATTTCACGTTCACATGAATTCACATGTTCTCTGTCTTCAGATGTGAAATGACTGCCTCAAGCTTACCTATGTACCTTTGAAGTCTCTGTAGCACAGCACAAATTTTTTATTCTTTCCTTCTATGATGTTTAAATCAGCCTGGTGGAAAAAAAAAACGGACAAACCTGTAAAAGCACGATTCAGAAAAGATGTGCTAGAATAAAATGAAGAGCCCCATGCTGGAAGTTAGGAAAGGGTCCTAATGTATCTTTGGTTTTAAAATATGCTTGTAAAGGGCAAAATGTGCAAACTCCTATCTGAAAATTTAGAAGGTAGCATGGGACCTAACAGTGTGATGATGCTGAGTTTAGTCCTATTCTGTCACAAAGTCTACCAAGCACGTGCAAACGCCCTGAGCAGCAGTGTGCTGTGGTGGTGTTGATGCGCTGGCAACAGCTCCATCTCCTTTCCAGTAGGCCTCTGTGGAACCTTTTCATTGCTCTCCCAACGCCTTTCAGAAAGAGGGACGTGAATAAAGGCCAGCTCAATCCAGAGAAAATGGAGATGGTGCAGGTGTGCGCTGAGAAGCACCTTAGCGACTTTACAAAGTGAAAGCATTGCCTTAGCACCCTCTAGCATCCCCTTAGTTATCTCTTTTCTTTAACTGTCCTTCATCCTGTCCTTTGGCTAGAAAAGCTGTTCCCAGACTTTTTGTTTGGTTTTTGTGTGGATCATTATGAAGCAGAAGGCAGAAGTGGAGGCTGGAGCAAAGTCCGTGCCATGTGATACACCTGCTGTGCGAGGCCAAGTGGCTAGAAGGGGGCAGCAGGGGAACTTCTCAGAACAATGCTGTGCGCAGGGCCAAGTGTGACCACTGACTGTACGCTAGTTTCAGGATTTTGTTTAAGATCAAAGGGGTCCTGTCCAGGCACAGGGTGGAATAGATTTAATTATTTTTCTTCTGCTTTTACCTATATGAATCCACAGCTTCCCCAGACAGCATTCTTTTCAGCCAGCTCCAGTGCACATGAAGAATCTTACATATTTTATGCACCAAAGTGAGCCAAGCAATAAAATTGCTCTCTTATCTTCCAGCCAGTGGACAAGCGACAGGCTTTGGTTCGGCAAGCATCTGTTGTTAACATGGAAAACTTCAAAAGGCAATATGCTAGAAGGCGATGGAAGGTATGACAGCGAGCCTTTAATCCTTCTCATTTAAGATTTCCCATGCCTGATGGGATCAGAGAGCAAGATAGAGCTTGAATGTAAAATTGTAATGTGCAGTAGATAAATGAAATGTGTTTGGATATGTCTGCACTACATATGTGCGGTCAAATTCTCATTCTTCCCTCTCTCCATAGCTTTCTTACTGTGTTGTCTCATTGTGCAACCACTTATCTCGTTCGCTGGTGAAAAAGGTCCTCATACAAGATGAACATTTGGTAGGTACATTTCTCAAAGGGAAAGAATAGAAGGAGAAATTTTATTGTGCAGTGATTTTTGCTGTCCTTATATGGATGCACAGCCCAACAGGATGGCAATGGTTCTGAGTGGGAAACCAGACGGGACTACAGCATCCCTTGTGTGTCTTTAATGCTGCTGTAAGTTGTGTTACTGTGACAGAAATGTTGGGCAAGGAGAGACAGTGACACTCTAAACCCTTTAGGTGCTAGCCCCATTTATTCTGTAAAGGAGCAGCAAGGAGGCTACAGATTATGTTTGGACACCATAGCAGTGACGGTGCTGTCTGACTGAGAAATGAGCACTCGTGGAGAGAGTCTGCGCTGCTGCTCTTGTGCCAAGCTGTGTGATGGAGGGTGGGGGGGGCCCCCAGAGTGCCTGAGACCTTCTGGAATGAACCTCTGTGAGATTGCTATTAGCTATACTTTTCTCAATAGATGATACACTAGTAATATTAGAACATCGTATTTAGGAGCATGGTATCTCATTTATGTGACTAAAACATTGTGGGCTTTCTATTTCAGAGACACTGTGAAAGTGACAGTGAGGATCTTGCACAAAGAAAAGCCACTCATCAGAGGAGAAGCAGCATATCATAATCTCATGAGAATTCCACGGGCAGGAAACGTTCATCCTTGGTGAACAAAGCAGCCCTGACAGCAGACCTTGACTTCTCTGAATCCTTGGTATGATGCTTCTTACTTCTTAAACTACACCAACAGCTGGATGATGTTATTAAATGCCTACTGAGCATTTTAGAAAATTGAGGATCCAGATTCGCAGGGAAATGCCGCAGCACAAGCACCGATTGGAGTGCTTATGTATGTTGAACATTTTGGTGATACTTCAATCTATTTGTGATATCAACTGCACTCAGGATGTAGGGTTTCTACTGATATTCTTTTATTGCAGAATAATTCACATTCCGTGGAACGATTAAGACTGTGTGCTTTATTATTTCAGGCATGGAAATTGTTATTAAGTCTTAAGCAAAATTTTTAATACAATTTTTGTATTTGTTAACAGCATAAATATTTGATGGCAGATATCTAAAAGGTTTTGTTAGCTGTCTGCAGTACTCTGTTACTGCTGTCATTGAGGAGAAAATCATAGTGCCATTACATATAGTAACCTTGATTTGATGAACCTAGCAGTAAACAGTTCTGTACTGCAATAAGAATTGTGCTCTAGCTGTCATCTTCGGCTGAAGACTAACACAACTGCCATTGTCAATTTGAGTACAACTGATTCTGGCCACTGAGAGGATGAGATGGGCTAGGGCAATTTTTGGATGAAAAAGAGAAAAAAATTCTGTAGTCACTTACATGCACCCAAATACATTTTTACAGAATGATGGCAGGATGATTCACCAAAATAGGGCACTTAAAAACCCAAGGTATATGAAGAAATAGTCTTTATTAGACTTTGTTACTGTTTTAATATATTGTCAGCAAATTGGAGATCCATTAACACCTATATAAATAGGTGCTGTTTACATATAACGCAAACTTCAAACATCTGTGCTTTTATTCAGGAGGTTGTATCCAAAGTTGAGGAAGTAAGCACTTTGATATTTTAACTTCTTTGTGCTAGGAAGTTGCATCATTTTAACTATATTAGTTTCTAAGCCAGTATTGTTCAATTGGTACTAAAAAATGTGCATAGACTAGGTTATTTTTTCACTGAATATATTAGTTGTTAGATGTTCATATTTATTTTGACATTTAATAAATTAAAAATTAGAAAGCAAGCCTACTAGAAACAACTATAGATTGACAAAGAAACTGGTTTTGTTTGGCTTTATGGTTGTCACTTCTAGGCTGAGGTTTTAGAGCTGAAGGGGTGAACTGGTGTTGAAAACTAGTGTCAGGTTAATTTTGCCTGGCTTCCAGTTTCTAAGAAAGAAATAAAAATATGCTACTTGTATTTGTAGCTTTGTTATCCTTGCTTAGGCAGAGACTAAAATGCAGTTGATGAGAAAGTATTTCTGTGAAAGGAAGGAAATGTATGAGAAGCATTGGAGGAGAGAGGCAGAAAGTAGGATTTGAGGGAAAAAACAAAATGAAGGAGATTGGGGGGGGGCGGGGAAGCAGTGGAGAGGAATGAGTATGAGGGACATGTAGAGAGCGGAGGTGAACCTGGACTGGGAAGGTTGAAGGAAGGGAAAGTAGGTGTAGGAATTGTGGAAGCAGGAGAATGGATGTTTAGGCAAATATGGCACTGCATTTTGATACTATTTATTTAATTTCCTTTTATTTCATATCTTGTGCTGCCATAGCCTGTGACATGTACATGGTCAAGGGATAGGGAGCAGGGCATGGGCTTCTCTTCACATTCAATTAAAAGGTGTATTTCTGAGCTTTCTGTGTAATTTTTGTGGCAGAGTCCTCAAAATGTGCAGTATCCTGTAGTAATGTACATATTAAAAGGAAGCAGTAATGAGAAAAACTATTGTTTCAGTGTCTGGAGGGAATCTTTCATAAATAGAACACTAAAAATAAGTATTTGGAAAAAAAGCTGCCTAGCCTACCTACCAAATTTTGCTTCCTGCTTTCCCTGCTGCATGTATTACTGTCAGTTCATTCCCTGGGCTATGGAAAACCAAATAAACTCAGCGCCAGCGGTATTTTTCTGAATTCCTGGAGTTTCAAAACACCTTCAGTTTCCAAATTAGAGATTTTGGGATGTGTATGTACATCACACTTCTGAAAATTAAGCCTTGGTTAAAATAGCTGTTAGGTTGTTGCATGAGAATTGTGCTCTCCCAGAGATGAGGTCATTCTTATGTAAAATCCTAGCAACTGTTGAGCAAGACGGGATGCAGCAGAAAGGCAGACAGAGGAGTGCAAGGCAGTGTGAAGCCGTAAGCTCTAGCTTATTGATTTTACATTAATAAAAGATGTAAGGTGGTATTTTAACAAAGACTTTATGGACAGCTCATGGCATTTGGTCTTCAGTCATCTTTTTGCCCAGGTCAGCTAAGGACAGGAGTGCTGGCTTAGTCATGGGAGAGCAGCCAGGTTGGCCTTTCTCTACGGCACTCAGTCGTTTCGTAGCTTCACGTGGCTCCCGAGTGATGTGGCATTCACTGCACAGAAACCACAACAAGCAGCACTTGTGTCAAGCCAAACTATTCCCTGACTGTTCCAGATAGGAGCACACTGTGAGTGTATAATGTCTTGTTCTCAGGACTAATGTTTGTGATTTATTAGGAAGTTTTACTGGTTTTTTTTTTCTAAATGTGGTGTCCTCTCTATTTATCTCCCTATCTATTCCGCTGAGGTGGAAATTCAGCCCTGCTTCAGGGAGGCATACTCTAATTAAACTGTCTTTACAGCACTGGAGGACACCTCAGTGCAGGGGTTAGTTTCATTCTATACCATGGGTGGTTTTTGAGGAACAACCCAACGGTTCCTTTTATTAAGGACAAACAAAAAACCAAAACAGCATGGAAGGGAGGGGGGTGGTGGGAGGGGAGATGTAGTACGCTTCAATAGAATAATTTATGTTACAGAATTTACTTTGGTGAGGGAGAAAAATCTATTTTCTGTGTATTATTTTTGAGCAGTAAGGAACCTGGAGATAAGTGAAGTGATGGTCTGAAAAACAGCAAGTATTTTTATTAAAGTAAGACTATTTTTATTGTTATTTTACTGGTGATGTTTTTAAATCTGTGTGCCTATATTTTTATTAAGAGAAATACTGATTTTTATGTACTTGGAAATAGTACAGACTGTCAAAAATAACAAATACATTTGTTATTCTGATTTGCTAATAAAACTTTGCAAAGCAGGACGAGTGTCTTGTCTTTATTTCTTTCTTTCTTTCCACACGAGCTGGTGTGTTGGTCTGAACAAGGTAAGCAGGGTCCATGGGGATGAGCTGGTTTGTCCCTCTGGGAAGGTCAGTCCCTCTTGTTGCTACTGTGAAGCCCGAAATCTCCGTGACATGGATATTACTGTTTGTACAGCACTCGAGTAACGCACCTGAGAGGGACAGAAGTGAAGAGCCTCCCCGAGGGGGTGGGCCCGGGGCTCTCGCCTTCACCTCACAGCTGCCCCGGGCCTCCCGCCTTCACCTCACGGTTGCCCCGGCCCCGGGCAGAGGCAGGAGCTGCCCCGGCGAAGCAGGTAGGCGGGTCGCCCCACCGGCCGCGGCCCTGCTCCCTCTCTCGGGAGTGGGCGGCTGAGGAGGGGAGCCATGAGGGGACGGGGAGGGAGGGTCGAGGGAGGGGGTTCGGAGCCGCAGCCGCAGGTTTCGGCCGTTGAGGAGAAAACGGAGGCACTGCCGTGAGGGGCGACCCTCGTGCGGGCCGCGTGGCGGCCCCGCGGCGCTGCCTGAGGGGTGCGCGCGCGGCGGAGCAGCCGTTCCCCTCGCTGCCCTCACCTGTGGTGACGCCCCGCGGGCAGCTGGGCTTAGGGGTAAAGGTGGGCTCCCGCGGAAAGCGGATCAACATGGCTGCTTCGGGAGGACCCTTGTGGTGCTCCGTGGGACTGCGGAGGAGCCGTCATCTTAGCACCAACTAGCCTTTTAGCCGGAGAGGGAATTGGTTTGACGTTAGCCACGTGCTGAAGCAAGAGGGAAGGCCTGCTGGACCGTGATGGACCGTGCTTCCTCTTCAGGATCGGGGTCCCCACACCGTGCCTCTGTGTCCTGCAGCCTCCGGCAGTGAGGTGAGCCTGGCTCCTTCTGACCCCGGAAGCTCTGGGCACTATTTCTTGTGTTACCTCTGGTCTGTGCTGTCTGACTCCATTTACGGTGACTTTTTTCTTTTAATAAGAGGTATTGTTCCTATCTACGTTTGTATGTAGATCAGGGAAAAGCTGTATGTGGCAGAGGAAAAAAGAGGTAAATATTTAACAGTGTTAAGCTGAGAATTGAAGAGGACTTGGAGGCATTTCTTTTACCTCTTTCTTTTCCATATGGTCACTGTGAATTGGCTGATATTCTCTGTATTTTTCACTTAAATGTCTACTCTGTCTTCACAAAATGCTCAAAATTTATCACCTTCAGTGCTTGAGTAGTAGGTATTATGTTATTTTCAGCATGCGTGTTTCAGTGAGAGGAGTTAAAAGCAGTGGTGGGCCAGACCCACCTTACTGTCAGGCAGGGCACCCTCACCTGGAGATGATCAGGAGCCTGACAAAGTGCTATCACAGCAGGCTGTGTCCAGCTGGGGCAGGGAGAACTGGGGGATGGCCAGAGCTGTGTCCCAGCTGGGGTGGCCAGGTGTGTTGCCGAGGCTCAAGGCCAGAAGTTTGGTCTGGAGGCAGAGCTTGTGAGGAGCTGAGAACATGAAGGTTTCAGACAGGCAAGAAATCATGGCCCTCAGAGTGAGTGACTTTGCTGAGGGAGGGGTGGTTTGAGGAAAAGCCTTGGGGAGCCCTGATGGGGTGGAGAATGGGCTTTGGCTGTGTGACAGGATGGGAAGGAACGGCTGACATGGTTGTGGGTCTGGGGGTGGTGTTTGCACAGCAAGCCTGTGACCGTGCCCTATGCACAGCATACCCTATGTCAGAAACATGAGGCTAGTAGGTTATTCACAGGCCTAATAGCACAGACCTTCGGCTCTACCTGCAGCTCTGTGCTGTATGCCAGAGAATAAGCTTCTCAGGTTTCTCCTCACAGTGTTATTGCTGGCACGGTTTGCTGTTATTTTTGAGGGGATTAGGTGAAGAGGCTGTCATTGAGCCTTAGCTTTAAACAGCACTTTGCTACAATGTGTGACCATCAGTCTCGGGAGTGTAACAATTTCCTATCCGACTTGGAACTGTGCTCAGCCACAGGCCTTTTTAGGGTGGGAGGTATCTGCTCGAGGTCAGGTCGGAAAAATTGTGTCACCACAGTAGTTCCTAAAATACTTTTTTTCCTGAGGATGAGCCTGATGAGCTACATACGATGCTTTGTTAAAAATTATTGTTTGAGGTACCCTGTAGTAGTGTGTAAATTGTCTTAATATAACAATTACTTGGGGAAAAACAAGCTTCTAAGTAATTCAGCTGCCATTTTAAATCTTTTTACTCTCTACCTAAAATATATCCTAATGTACTAGTATGAAATTTGAATTTCATTAGACTTATTGTTTTGAAACACGGGAAAAACCTGTCTAATATTTAGCTTAAAGCTATAGATGAAGCATTCTACAAGTGGCTGACAGAAGTCTCACAATCCCCAGCCCTTGTCTTAGTGGGGGACTTCAACTTACCAGACATCTGCTGGAAATACAACACAGCAGAGAGGAAACAGTCTAGGTGATTCCTTCAGTGTGTGGAAGATAACTTCCTGACACAACTGGTAAGTGAGCCTACCAGGGGAGGTGCCTTGCTAGACCTGCTGCTCACAAATAGAGAAGATCTGGTGGGTGATGTGGTGGTCGAAGGCCGTCTTGGGCTTAGCAACTGTGAAATGATAGAGTTCTCAGTTCTTGGTGAAGTAAGGAAGGGGGTCAGCAAAACCACTACCGTTGACTTACGGAAGGCAGACTTCAACCTGTTCAGGACACTTGTTAAGAGAGTCCCTTGGGAGACAGTTCTGAAGGGCAAAGGGGTCCAGGAAGGC